>JABFDZ020000049.1:12971844-12986799 GCA_019775955.2 Pollimyrus isidori | reverse complement strand
AGCCCCCGCCGGGGGCGCGCGGGGCCTGCCCGCCCGCTTTAAACTTTTCAACTTTTAAAACAGGGGTGGGATTACATGATCGGAATCTCCAAATATAGAGGTACGGGGCAATAGTGCAACCTACTTCTAACACTTATTATCTATCACAATGGGGTCTTTTTTTGGAATTCAACATCCATTTTCATAACCCTGGAACCAAGATGACACAATTTAGTCAAATGGTTCTATAAGTTTGTGTTATTCTGTGCAGCATTTTAATGTTAATTTTATGGTATGATTTTTTTTTTTTTCCAAAAACTGCTGATATGATAAATCAGTATTAGCTTTGTGCAATCGTATGTCCTTTTCTTTTCAGACATTTCATTTTTTGTTTAGGCAAATTTAAATATAATTGAAACAACAGTCACACTGGAGGTGACATCGATAATTTATTTTGTACTTCCAGTTCTAATGAACTAAACAAATTATACACCATGATAATCCTGTTTGTTTTGTCAAATTTAAATGTCATCAGCTTGGCATTGCATAGTTTTCATAACTTGCTCTGGTAGGTTTTCTGTTATGTGCAGGGGTGCTTTCATGCACAGGTTCACCCAGGCTGTGGCCCAGGGGCCTCGTTTACTAAAATGTAACCCCTGCTGATCAACAGCTTTCACCGCTGCAGCCCCAGAGCTGGAGGTTAGGAGGTAGGAGGACTTCTGACAACTCAGAAAACCCTGCGGCCTCTGACCATGTTAATGTACCTCTGTCTGTGAGAGTAATTCCACCTGCCCTCAACTGTCTGCTTCCTCTTGTGTTCATCCTCCAGAGAAAGAGCAAGCTGCACTACCATATAGCGGTGATCATCAACTACCTGGGTCACTGCATCTCCCTCGGAGCCCTTCTGGTGGCCTTTGTCCTCTTCATGCGCCTGAGGTAGGGCCCTTGGGGCCGCGTCTCCTTCACGACACGTTCTCTGTCCCAGTCCTGCATATGTACTCTGTGTCTTACGCAGCCGTTGTGTTGGGGGGGGGGATCATGAGCCGTTTGCAAGCGTTAATGCGTCCTGTGATTTCCTCAACTGAGGAGGAAGGCAGGAACCCGGAGAGCCGCTGGAGAAAACAGGTCTTGCGTTGCTAATGCACAACAGTGCCATTGTGTTTTGGTGCTTCTACGGAAGTAAGAGTCCCACTCTGAATTTTAGTTTAGCATTAGAATGATATTATGTCAAACTTTATTCAGTTGAGGGAGTGCATGCCCCAACCATGACATCATCTTCCGGCTTATGGAAAAATGCTTGGCACATACTGATCAGCACTGTGAAATTCAGAATTCAAGCATTCAGCCAGAGGTACTTTTCAGCCTTTTTTGTTGACTGCTTTTCCGGAGTAGATGTCCCTGCAATGGGCATCCAAGATCACCGAGGTTTTTTTTGGTGCATTTTCAGCAGAGGAACTCTATTCCTACTGGGAAAGAACAACAGGTGGACTGAACACTGCCACACATCTCCAGTTTTAACATCAACTGGGGACCCTACACTGTATTTGGTTTGCAAATTTTAGATGAAAATTCTGACTGGTTGTGAACAGGCTAATTGTCAGGCAGCAGTGAATTGTGCAGCAAACTGTACAGAATAAAATAATACGGAACAGGCAGTGATTCTTGACACTTTTTGCATGAACAAATAAAAGAATGAGTTTGCATTTTTCAAAATTAGTCAGTGTTATAAATCATCTTTGACGTAATACAATTCAATTTAATAGCGCACCATAAAACAAGAACCTAAATTGTTGGAATGCATTTCTTTCAATTAACATTTAAGTTATTGATGTGTTAATGAAGACAGAGTGAAAGCTGGTGCTAAAATATGAAAATTTATTTTCCATTTTTTTTTTCCCTGTCAAGATTCATTCAATGGTTTATACAGGTACGCAAACGTGTGTCAATGTAAACAGAATGTTGCTAACATTTCAACTTTGTATTGTTCTTCCTGCTACCTAAATGAGATATTGCAAAATGTTCATCATTGTCTTTAAGTTGTTTAGTATTGCATTTTTTGTGGGTTTAGTTCAGATGTTTAATTCATTTGTTCTGTATATGGTAGCATAACATTTTCATCTTTTTGTTTTGTGTAAGTTTGTGTACTTCAGGTGCAGAACTGCACATTATATACATTGTATAGCAGAATGCAAAGAAACTGTGGCTAAAGATATTTAAATCAAACGTAAGAAAATGTAAGAAAGGACTGCCTCCGTGTTTAATTAGCAAACACTTTTTTATCTCTTTTGATCATTTGTCAGGTTCTTTTGTTTGTTTTTCAATTCGACAGCTGGAGCTCAAGGACAGAGAATTTTTAGCTTTAGGTCGGGCCGTAGATGAAAGAAGTCATCTGCCAGACTAATGTAAATATACATAAGAACACAGCAGGGTGGCATGATTACGAGGTGTGTGAGGGAAGGGTGTAGCTGAATGCACAGCGCCGACGAAAGCAAATCACAAGTGGGCGGAAGGCTTTGGTAAAAAAGGAAGAACAGACATGATTTCATTGCCTGACATCAAATAATGTCTGACACATGCATAATTTCTCTGTCTCTAATTGGAGTAGAGAATCCCAGGAGGCTGCCACACAGGTACATATACGTGCTGCTATAATTCTCACTTTACTTTCACGTAATGCTTCCTGCAGTTGGACATTCCGGAATTCTCCGTACAGTTGTTATGTAGCATGCTGATGCATTGTCAGTACTTCGAGCAATGAAGAGAACATTCATGTAAATCTCATGCATAATCAATCTACTCACAAAATACATTCTGCTCTACAGAATTACCTATGATCGAAGTTATATGGCATATGAAAAGGGCCCCCAATGTTCCCTTTTTATCTTCATTCATCACTGACATTTTGGACTAATTCCTTTTCACTTGCATCTGTGCAGAATGTTGCGGGGGATGGAACAGGTCAGGCTTTTAAAAGCATTCTGATTGCCTTCGGGAGAAAGGAAAATCTCTGCGTTTCTATTCTGGTGCACTTGAACGTTGCAGCAGGGCACAGAGGCGGCAGCCCCTGTGCCACATGGACTCAGCATGAGGTTGTGGCGAGCTCACAGAACTCCCCCCGCCGGGGATGAGGCCAGGGGCTGGATCGTGCCGGCGGGTGGCTGCAGCCTCCTGGCGATACCCCCGGTACATCACAGTTGGATTCCCCTGATACCTGCAGCGTGCTGGCAAGCTGGCTGCCACTGCGCAGATCAAGATACTTCCTTTGCAAAGGCAGGTGGGGGGTGGGGGGGCAATGACTCTACAAGGCTCCCGCTTCTGGGCCGTGACCGGGACTTAGAATTCGATGATGACGGGGCCCTCTGAGAGCGTGACAGGAACTTCCCTGCCGCCGAAGCTTTCAGCATCTGCTAAACAGCAAGCCGTCCTCCCTCAGCTGAAGAGGTGAATCTGACGGCCACCTGGCATTTACGGTTGAAGGCAAGGCCTCGTGCCACGTGGCACAAAGCGGTAGGGAGGGCAAGGCAAGAACAGATGGCATCCTCCTTTAACATGGGATGGAACTGTAATGCCTTACACAACTAATGGCACCTGCTAAAGAGCCATGGAAGCATGGAGGGGATTTAGCTAGCTGAGGACATGCTCGGCTTTATCAATGGCGGCTTCACGCTGCGGCGAATCACGCCGCGGCGTTGGGCGTTGGCGCTGTGGCGTCTCCAATCAGATTCGGTGTAGCCGTGCGCCGCTCGCGATGCGAGTCACCGTGCGCATGTTTACCCAGACCCACCCCCTCCACCACGTACCGTACCCACCAGAAGGCGACTGGCTGACGTGTGGGCTGCCTCCGGCAGACTGCATCCACAGACTGTTACCGCCACTATTTCGCTCTTACAAAGCGCCTTGTTGCTCCTGGTTCATTATTTTATGCAAATGTACTTCATATCACGGGCGTTTGTGATTCATGAAAGCCTCCCATGCGTCACTCATAGAATCTCAAGTTTGGGAATCACATTTCATCCAGAATTAATCACATATACACACACACACACACACACACACACACACACATATATATATACACACACACACACATATTGTACCTGAGACGTAAAATCCTTTTCCTGGAAAACTATTTTGTAATTATATAGGTTATACAAATTCTAGAATACTGATCTCCTGTACTGTAAGCATTCCTACCACAGGGCTTGAAAGCGAGACATTTAAAAGGCCAATGTAATTCTAGGCCAGTATCGTGTAGGGAGGTATTTAAAAAGAAAACCCAAGCGACTGCCTGTTAATGATCCCTTCACCTAAAAGCAGGCAAATTGCTTGTCACATTAATATTTATAGTTCTTATTCACAATCCACGGCAGTGTGGGAGAGAGGCTTTATGACTGTGTTTCTGTGGCCCATGAGCCTATATTTCTAGATGTTAGCATCCATCAGTTTGGGTTCAGTCTTGGGCACCTGCCTCCGCCGCTATGGACCACAGGTATGATATCAAGGAAGGTGAGACTCACAAGTCATGAAAGAGCTTCAGTGACCAATGGCTCACTGTGACGGGACAGAATGCAAATGGCTCGCGAATTTAGCACAGTAATGATTTTACTCTTGGTGTTACCCACTCAGCAAAGATACGTCTAAACAACGTCTAAACAACGTCTTTGTCATACGTAGAAAAGACGTTCCCTGAGGAGCTAGAATGAAAGTTTTTATGATGTCTTTTTACACCGTCTTCTGAACTTCAAATACGGACGTCCGCTGGACCGCTATTCAGGTTTTCAAATGTGTTCAAATGCGGTCATGATGGATGTCTTTTCAACGTCTTATAATATCAAAAGCAGACTAATTTTAGACATCATGTATATTGTGCCTCTTAGCTAAACTCATTTATAAATGGAAACTCTCTCCATGCTTTCTATTAAACCTTTAAGTTAAATAACGTATTGAGGCGACCCGCAGACCAAAACATTGCGATAGCAGAAAGTCACGGAGAATCTACTACCGGGAAAACAAGCTCTTAACTAGTAATCGTCACATGGCCTACACCAGGCACCCAACAAGCATCAAACAATTGTATTCAAAAAACACAAGGTTGTCAGACGCCGAACTGTAAGATGCACACACAGTGGGACATTTATGTAAGCTAATTACACACGAGGATCAGACCAAGTACACACAAGGCTGTAAAAAGTAGTAACAGTTTATGCCATATGCAAGTGTAATTGTAGATGTATAGATGTGATCAGAAAATGATGCGAGGGAGTTTCTTTTTTAAAAAAAAAAATCAGTTTAATACAAAGGGGGTTCAAAAACAGGATTAAACACAGACCGTGTAAACGGTGACATTCCGTGACCATTTTTGACAGGCCCAAGTAGGCAATGGTTTGCTGCATCAGAGTTCTTTTTGCACGTTCCGGGTGACGTTATACTCCATTACCAGTTTGCTATAACAAATGGTGACATTCAAACCTGGAAGAGACACAGTCAATAAGGGTGAAAATGCCCTTTCATTGTATTGCACATTTTGTTTACTGAGATAATGTCATACAGTCTTTTTTTTATACGTCGTAAAGTATAGAAAAAATATTTGAATCCAAAAAAATCATTGAAACATAAGACTTTGTATTTGATTTACTAAAATCTAATGAAAATCCACTATGCATTCCAACTGCAAATGTTAGGTATTATGCACTTGTGTGGCTTTGTAGATCAATCACAACACATTTGCATAATCAGTCATACTTAGCAAGTTCACAAAGATATTATCTATCTGTTATTGAATATGTTTATTCATGCTGTCCCTCAGCTATGCCCTAAGGGTCAATGATCTGCTTTCACTATGTTTAGCACCAACAGTATATTAGTTGATTGACAGCGTATGTCAGGAGGGACAGTCTCGCTCTGGTGCTGACATGCACATTTACGAAACGCGGTGGGTTGATTTCCCAGCTGTAAATAAACTTTTAATAACCGTCCACCCTTGGTTCAATAAGCCAGGCATCTCTTACGGGGCTAAGCAACAAGGTGGATTTCCTCTAGCCATTGTCTTTTTATCTCTTGAAATCGTGACGCATCTAGAAATAGCAGCTCCTATTGTTTTCATTGGGACGAATGACAAAATAATGTATGAATAATGACCATCATTGTTTTTTTCTGTGTAATGCTAAGCGCCACATATTCTGCTCCACGAATCCCACCACAGCTAGAGGTGACTCTCTTCAGCAATAGGTCTATTCATCAATCTATTTCTAACCTTAAACCTTTATACCTTTAGCGTTAATCTTCATCTGCTTTCTTATACAGTTTGTAGCATGATAAATTGTAAATTTAAAAAAAGCACTTGCGTGGATCAAAGATCACACGCGAGAACATTTATTTTAGTTGCATAGCATGAGCGTTCAAAAGTGCAATGGCTGGGACCCTCTTTTATGTCCCCCAAGCTCCTCATGTATTGGATTATTAGTTGGTAGAGGGATGGATGGATAAATATAATGGTGGAAAATATTGCTGGAAACTAAATTTATTTAGTGTGAAATGTATTACAAGTATATTTGTTTTTTTTGTTGTTGGCCACACAACAGGCAGGCCAGAGTGACATTTATATCAAAGATAGCAAAAGTTCACCCACTCAAAATGAGATATTTAAAAGTGCAGCTTCAAGTGGGACAGTGACCAATGATATGCAGGTCAGTCTGGGTCACATATTTCTCTCAAGGTACTTAACTCTGGGTAATTTAACTCTGACACATCAAACAAGCATAACAACAGCCATCTGTGCTGCAGCATTAACGTGTTACTATTAAGGTCTGATGCACTGCACAGCCTGAGAAAGTGTATGTGGGGGTGCCTGACCCTGTGCAGGGTTAAGGGGTTTGTTTGAAAATGGGTAGACAGATCGGTGTGAAGAATTAGGATAAGATTAAAATGATACAAAAAACACCAGTTTTTTTAAGAGGCACACAAAACCATTTCCTCCATGATAACCAGAAAAACGACAAAATAATGTACGTTTTGTATAATAAATCGCATGACAGGCTGATGCAGGAGCACATCGACCGGCCATTAACCTCACTAATACTGACCACGCAAGTTCTGCTTTATAACATCAGTCATCGAACTGCTTCTTTCATCTGCTTCTCTTCTTCGTTAATTATATACTTTGCTCCTCATTTGCTTATTGCAACCTAAATATTATATTTATACATCTTTGTGCGAATATATTTCAGCTTAGACATCTTTACAAAGCATTTGTAATGTACAAATAAGATATAATGTGGACCGTAGTGAAATTCATAATCAGTCTGTCCAGTAGGTGGACACATTAGCTCAATGAAACTTATAACTCATTTAGATGAGCACTGGACAGAAACATAACTGGATGTCAAACAATATAAAGTCATTAAGTGGTTTCACATTTTCCATGCATTTTTCTTTGGGTTTTATAGCAGCTTAAATATATGGATATAGTAGAACTTGTTTCAATTATGTTGTAAATTACAAAGTTAAGTCACAAAATACACATCCCTTGTTTATTACATTACATAGGCTGGTTCTCCAGCACCAAAAACCATTCACAGAGATCTTAGACTAGTTTGTCTGCCTGACAGATATATTGCAGATGCTGTCATGTACCTGCTAAAGAGAGCCTAATCATACCTAGACAAGTCGAGCAGAAACATTAAGATGCTCTTTGACTTCTTACATGTTTGACACCATCCAGCCTTCCCTGCTGGGAAAGAAGTTAAAAGCGATGCAGTCTGAGAATGCTGTGGTTGCCTGGGTCACAAATTACCTAACTGACTCGCCACACTTCATCCACATCAGTAATTGCAAGTTGATTAATCATTCAGTCAATATTTATTTATACAGCACTGCTTAAACCACATGGATCAAAAGTGCTTTAAGACATTTTAAAAGCAAAAAAACAAAGATATTCAAATAAACACAAAAAAATAAGATGCCACCAGAACTGTGGGACTATAACCACCCATGTTCTCCATAAGGGACTTTAACCCCTACCTCACAGGGAACTCATCCCTACCTCACAGGCAACTCTAGCCCCTACCTCACAGGGCACTCTTACCCCTTCCTCACAGGGACCTCATTCCTACCTCACTAGGGACTCTAGCCCCTACCTCATAGGCAACTCTAGCCCCTACCTCACAGGGAACTCATCCCTACTTCCCTAGGGACTTCAGCCCCTACCTCACAGGCAATTCTAGCCCCTACCTCACAGGGCACTTTTGCCCCTTCCTCACAGGGAACTCATCCCTACCTCACTAGGGACTCTAGCCCCTACCTCACAGGGAACTCATCCCTACATCACTAGGGACTCTAGCCCCTACCTCATAGGCAACTCTAGCCCGTACCTCACAGGGAACACATCCCTACTTCCCTAGGGACTTTAGCCCCTACCTCACAGGCAATTCTAGCTCCTACCTCACAGGGCACTTTTGCCCCTTCCTCACAGGGAACTCATCCCTACCTCACTAGGGACTCTAGCCCCTATCTCACAGGGAATTCATCCAAACTCACTAGGGACTCTAGCCCCTACCTCACAGGCAACTCTAGCCCGTACCTCACAGGGAACTCATCCCTACTTCCCTAGGGACTTTAGCCCCTACCTCACAGGTAATTCTAGCCCCTACCTCACAGGGCACTTTTGCCCCTTCCTCACAGGGAACTCATCCCTACCTCACTAGGGACTCTTGCCCCTATCTCACAGGGAATTCATCCAAACTCACTAGGGACTCTAGCCCCTACCTCACAGGCAACTCTAGCCCCTACCTCACAGGGAACTCTTGCGCTTGCCTCACAGGGAACTTGTCCCTACCTCACCAGGCACACTAGCCCCTACCTCGCAGGGCACTCTTGCCCCTGCCTCACCAGGTACCCTAGCCCCTACCTCATCGAGGACTCTAGCCCTTGCAGTTTTAGACAATTTTACTGGCCATAACTGGCATCATGTTCTTCACCGCTAGGTTAACGCCAAGATGAAGGGGGCTGGTAGGTGAAGACAAGAAGTTTATTCTGTATTGGGACTCCTCGGAATAAGTGGCGGATGGAAGAATGGCATCTAAGCTGTACTCTCTCTTGAATAATGAGGCCTGTTCTCTCAAAGACCTGGTACAGCTGAGAAGAATAAACAGGAATCTTCTATACCAACTTCTATGCCCTGTTGCGTCTTTCTCTCTCTGCGAACAGGAGCATCCGCTGCCTGAGGAACATCATTCACTGGAACCTCATCAGCGCCTTCATCTTACGCAACGCGACCTGGTTCATCGTCCAACTCACCATGAACCCAAAGGTCCACGAGAGCAACGTGGTGAGTGTGTCACTCCGGCCTAGATGTGATAATGAAACAAACATGGGGACAGATTTGTTACTTGAATACTGGAAGATGCAAAAGCCAATTCAGCAGTAGGGTTCAAAAACAAGTCTGGAATCATGGCGAAAAAATAATGAAAACATAGACTGTAGATTCAGAAAATGGAAATCCCATTATTTCTGATGCTAGCAGTATGTAAACATGTTGATATAAATCAGAGCTTTGAAAAATAACTGCATTCAAACACCTGTCTGTGCAGCAAAGTACCAGGGAGGGAGAAGGCCAGTACGTATAACAGATCTACATACAAAATGTAAAAAGCACAAACTATATTTTAGTTTTCTGATTATATAATTATATGAATGACCATACTATAAGGATAAAGAGATATGAGATAATTAACTAATTTTAATCTTTTTTTTTTGCTATTACTCTTATATCCTCAACCAATAAACCAATTGTTTTAGCATTTGATCAATAATATTTATTTTTAAAGAAAGCTAAAGTCCAGGGACATCAAACTGGAAGCATACATATGCAAAAGAAGACATAAATAAGACAGATACATTGCAAACGGTAGCACTTCTAAAGCTTTAAAAAATACCTGCATGAAGTAGCATTTTAAAGCTTTAATAACACCTGCATGAAGTAGCATTTTAAAGCTTTAACAACACCTGCATAAAGTAGCACCTCTAAAGCTTTAATAATACCTGCGTACAGTAGCACTTCTAAAGCTTTAATAATACCTGCGTAAAGTAGCACTTCTAAGGCTTTAATAATACCAGTGTAAAGTAGCACTTCTAAAGCATTAATCATACCTGCATGAAGTAGCACTTCTAAAGCTTTAATAATACCTGCATGAAGTAGCACTTCTAAAGCTTTAATAATACCTGCATAAGCCAGTGAACAGCCATAGACACTTTTCAATAATAAAATCTTGTTTGGTGACTTTTGTGTCCATAAAATCCATGATGTTTCTTTTATGAATAGTACTGAAACAAACCATGGAGTCTGCATAGCAAAGCTATCCAGAGAGGTAAAGCAGAGATTTACGGGAGCTTTTTACCAGACTAACTTAAAGGGCATCTTTTTATTGATGTTTGTCAAGTATGTTAAAAAGCAATTTGGTTTACTGAAGCCACTACCCAAATAATTACAATCATAATTAAGGACACTCTGGCCCACACTTTTATTCATTTTTGAAAGATATAATCGTGACATGATATTATCACAGGTAATGAAAACAGAATTTTTTCTGATGTGTGTTTGGAGCACGCTAATAAAATTCATCATCTCATCTTTCTCAAAAGAATCTGGCATTTTCGCTTTTATAAATGCATGGAATTACACTGGGAGAATTAAATGGGGAGTGTTTGTTTATCACGGCTATGAAAATGTGTTTTGATTTTCAGCAAACAATGGCAAATTATACGGTTGAGCTATAATTGATTGTCTGATGCTGTCGCTGTGTCCAGCTGCCCCCAGCAAGTCATGTCAGCTAATGCTTCATGTAGTTTAAGGTCAGGTTAACTGAAAAGGCTTGATTCTGGACATAGACAAATTAACTGGAGCTGAGAGTGCTGTGTGGATGCCGAACATTGTCTCTCAGGGACACCTAAAGGATGTTTATTGTGGCCATAGATTTTCCTCGAAAGTCAACGTCAGCCTTGGGTGTTGTTGTCAACCTCTGGTGCGTCTGTTTTTTTTTAAGCTATAATTGAATGCAATGGAATATCACTGAAGCCTCGTGTACAATAATCTGTCATCATTACATCTCACATGGAAAAAAAAAACCTTATAGGGAGTAGCTTATTACAGGACTACTCAAATCATGGTCCTTGTGATTTTCTCGCCTTCCTTTACCTGTGAGCCAGGTGTGTTCTCTCCAGCCAATCACAATTAGTAATTGTTAAATTAAATGCTTGGGAGAACTGAAAACAAGGCCTGGAATTGGAATTGAGGTCCCGGTTTGAAGAAACCTGGTTTATTAAATAAACTCTCCTACTACCAGATCAGCGTTTTAAACCTTGCCTTTTTCGCCCTTTAAGATCTGGTGTCGGCTGGTTACAGCAGCATATAATTATTTCCACGTCACCAACTTCTTCTGGATGTTTGGCGAGGGCTGCTACCTTCACACAGCCATAGTGCTCACCTACTCTACAGATAAGCTGCGCAAGTGGATGTTCATCTGTATCGGCTGGTGTGAGTATGAGGCTGAATGCTGCCCCTAGTGGTGGTGCAGCGTTTTCTTGCTGATATGATGTCATACTAGTCGGAAATAACGATTGGCTGTTCATGAAAACAATTGCATGAACGTACTATCCATACATGACCAAAGCACAACATATATCAAATATGTTCGTGTTGAAATTGTTATGATTATCATTGTAGAGTAATGATAATTCCACAATTCTGATTTTTGTTTCAGGTTCAAATATATAGTATATATACGTTTTTTTTCTGGCTAACTTTTGCTTAGGAAAATAACGACTCATTTTGTTGCTTTTATTGTAGGTATCCCCTTTCCAATTATTTTTGCCTGGGCCATCGGCAAGCTGTATTATGATAATGAAAAGTGAGTCTTTCTGTCCTTTTGATTCCTTTGATTATCTCCTATCCTTTCGTTGCCTGATATGGCTGAGCTGCTCTGTTCTAAATTGCTTCCTTTTCACCATGTAACATAGAAATTGACAGTTTTGACACCCATTAGTTTCATTTCTGTGCACAATGAAATTTCTACTATAGTCATTAAAAGGTTATTTAATCCCGGGTCATTTTTGCATGTTGTGAGGTTTATAAATCCCTTTTATTTCACCTTCACAGACAGCACAAACATTTTTAATTGCACACACAATGGTTGATTGGTGTTACATAACTAACAGTACTGTATATACTGTACATATTTAATGTCACTTATGTAACACCAATCTATATTCATATATGTACACCTACAATCCTGTACTGGAGGAGTAGTTGGAAGATAAATTGCTGTGCAAAAATGTTAGATAGTCAACGAAAGTGATGTTTCATGTTGGTGTAATCTTCATGTTAGTGATGAACCATGATATGATTCTCAGAATGTGCTAGCTTGGCTTTTTTTAAAACATCTCCTAAAGTTACTGTAAGATTTGCTGCAACCATCCAATACACAAATTTACGTGCACACTAACTGACTTAATTTGGCTAATAAATGCCTCATTGAGTTATTTAACTAATTGATTAAATTAATTAATCGAGCTGGTGATGAAATTTAATGAATACGCGGAATGACTGAGGTCCTCCAGAGGAGGGGTTTTGAGACCAAAATGGTGTTCATGTAGCCATGCAACAAGATATAGGTCACTTTTTGGAGAACAGAGGATATATATTTTTTTTTTCTTCATTTTTCTTGTTCTGTGGAGTGACAAATCACACTTCTCTGTCTGGTGGTCTGATCTGGATGTGGTGGTCTGAGTTTGGCAGATGCCCGGAGAACGTTACCTGCCTGACTGTAATGTGGAGGGGTGATAATGATATGGGGGTGTTTTTGGGGGCTGAGCTAGTGAAGGGGAATCTTAATGCTTCAACATACCCGGGCAATTTGGACAATTTTCTTATTCCAACTTTGTGGGAACAATTTGGGGACAGCCCTCTTCTGTCCCACATGACTGTGCCTCAGTGCAAAAAGCAAGGTCCATCAAGACATGGTTAGGTGAGTCTGGTGTGTAAGAACTTGACTGAGTCCTGAACTCAACCCCATCAAACACCTTTGGGATGAAACAGAATGGAGACCGTGAACCAGGCCTTCACATCCAACATCAATGCCTGACCTCACAGATCCTCTTTTGGATGAATCGCCACAGACACACTCCATAAACTTGTGTTAAATCTTTCCCAGAAGAGGGGCCGCTGTTATAACTGCAAAGGGGGGGACCAACTTTACGCTGATGCCTGTGGATTTATGATGGGATGTCATAGAAGTTTCTGTAGGTGCGATGGTTAGGTGCCCTAGTTATTTTGTCCATATAGTGCATGTCATGTATGTTTTTTATATTATTTTATATGAAGTATAAATATCTAATAGTATAAATATCTTTTATAAATATCTAATAATGGCTCTACCGTTAGAACCCCTCAAGTTCTTCTTAGCTCTCTTTGCTAATATCAGCACCATGTTAAGAAACCATCATAATTTCAGTATCTGAGCCATAAAAAAAGACTCTCCTCTCTGCCGACACCATAATCACACGTCATAACGAGGAACCCACCCAAAATGGACAGCAGCTCGCTCCAAACAGCCTCTCCAATAGCTCCATTGCAGGTGGACGCCACTGGCCTGTCTCACTCTTGGAATGTCCATCACCCTTTTCCCAGCATTGCTTTAGTTGGTGCTGCTGTATATTTAAATGAACCAAAGGCCGAGGCGGCTTGTATTACATGCGACGTTGCATGCTGTCGCCATGTAAATTAGGGCTCTTTACCTCCAATATTTTTACAGCCCCTGACAAATGCGGTAAATTTCCTTCTCTTCCTGTAATTTCAGGTGCTGGTTCGGAAAGAGGGCAGGTGTTTACACAGACTACATTTACCAAGGTCCGATGATCCTGGTATTGCTGGTGAGATCTTGTGTTATATGTATGAAGTGTTTTGTGTGTAAAGTATGTATTCCAAGTATATAAAACCACGTATTTAATATACAAGTAATATATAATCCATCATCAACAGTGTAGTGACACCATCTCTCAAAGTTCTTATAGAAGTCAAAATAGTCATTTACCAAAACGTGATTATTCACATTCAACTCGTTAAAGCTTCAACTGCAGCCAAATGTAATATCGCTGAAAACTCAATAATAATTCTGTTGTTAAAGAGCCCGCCTTGTAATCAGTTAGGACATTGACTCTCATTATCGCCACAAGCTCCTAATGAGATGATCATTTGCTCTCATGAACACAAATAGCTCAAACCTTGATTGTTAAGTAGCAAGAAACAACATACAATCATGCATTGTTCAATAATAATAATAATAACATAATTGCCAGCTTATACTCATTACAGTCATATCGATTGAACCTGTGAAATTCATTGTCACAAAGGGATGGTCAGGAATAATCCACAGAGTGGCTTGGACACAGAAAGTTTACTGAAACTGAACTTGAATGACACTAGAAACAAAACGGCCCATGAGGAGTCGCGGGGAGCAGGGGAACATATTAGGAGAAGAAGAAGAACGAAGAAAGAAGGGTGTTAACCTTATAGAATACAGCAAAAAATGATGGGATGGCCAGTGCCACCTGCTGGCCAAACAGGGAGATGACAGGGACAGAACCTGACACTCGTCTTTGTGGGTTCTCAGTTGTCCAGAACATGGGAGAAGGGACACTCCTTTGAGGATACAAATGTGCATATTTTGAACAGAGAAGAGGTGGTTTGAGATAAGAGTAAAGGAGGCCACCTACGTCCAGTTGGAACAACCATCACTGATCAGAGGTGGAACCCTAAGACTCCAATAATCAGCCACCTATAGTCTTGAGATCCCTCTCTAGGAGATTTAAATGTGAGGGACACCTGTGAGTGGTTTACAGGGGCAACCACCTGTGAGTGGTTTACAGGGGCAACCACCTGTGAGTGGTTTACAGGGGCAACCACCTGTGAGTGGTTTACAGGGG
>JABFDZ020000049.1:12930631-12949717 GCA_019775955.2 Pollimyrus isidori | reverse complement strand
GACGTCCGAGAGGCATATCAGAGATCTCACTGGATGCAGTTCTGTGACGTCCGAGAGGCATATCAGAGATCTCACTGGATGCAGTTCTGTGACGTCCGAGAGGCATATCAGAGATCTCACTGCATGCAGTGCTGTGACGTCTGAGAGGCATCTGCAGAGCTGGCCTGAAATTGGGGGTGTGTTGTGCACTTATGTTTCGATGGCATGCTGGTTGGACACTGAAAACAGCTGTAAATAAAGGACAGCTTGATTGCTCCAATCAGATGTTACTAAGAAGAGGAAATGGGATTGAGGGGTATTTTGGATCACAAAAGCAACCACATTCTAAATAGGCAGTTATGGAAGACAGATGAATAGGTACATTGTAAAAAATAGTCAGGTGGAGTGGCAAGCAAAACAGAAATAAATCCTTTGCTTAATGAATTAATAGCTCCCCTTATGTTAGCCGGAGTGAGCGAGTTTCATTATTCTTTATCGCCATTATTAAGTGTGCGTTTGTTTTGTTTGAAGCTTCAGACTGGCGTCGTGCGCTGTTATTTGGCCAGTGTTGCGCCAACATGTTTGGTGATGCAACAGTGCCACTCGTAGGCTCCACGTATTATCTGATTCCGTGGAGTTTTATGACCACCAGGGGGCAGGCTTACCAAATGTTTAGCTTGCGTATCATAAATCATCACTGCTAGTATGTGATATATATTCTTTTTAATGTAAATATTAAATTAAAAGTAATTTCAATTAACTTTTAATTTAACTAGTATTTTAGCACTATTCAAATATAGAAAATATCACGAATGATTCAAGAATGTGGCGTCATCAAAAATGCTATTTTTAAAACACATGGTTCGGGATCGGTTTTTAGGGTTAGAAATGTAACTTTATAAAAGACTAAAAAGCATGGATGTTAGCATAGAGTTGCTGGAATAGCGGGAAATGTTTTATCAAGAGTTCACAGTCACCTCTAAAAATAATCTGAAAGAATCTCAGATCAAGATCTCACCAGATGAATGATGTTTGTTTTAACACAGTGGTACTTTGAGAAGAGTGACACCATCTTGAAAGGGGGGAAAATGTAAGGATTTAATAGCATCTGGCTGAGAAGAATCCTGTCGAGATTTTCTCCTCATATGTCTGTCATTCAAGTATGCTACCAAACACAAGAACTATACATGTACATTTACAAACTCATCCCAAAATAACACAGTCCTGGATGGGCTCCAAACAAGCCTGTAGATATGGATTCATACCAAACTGTTATAAATTGTGCAGAACACAGGCCACTTAAGCTTTTTGAAATGATTTAGCTCACAGCTCTTTTTTGTTAGATGTGATTCATATTGGGTGAGACTGGTTTTCTACTGTCATTTGCACAGACATGTCCCCACAATGTGGTAGAAAAAAAAACCTGTCCCCTCAAAGGGAAATTGATTTTTATAAGCATCTGTGAAGGCAATCAAAAAACTAAAAATGTCAAAAGACTGTATTTTGTTTGGTGACATATGGTTAAGGTTACGGCTGGGAAGGATTAAGGTCGTCAATTGTTAGGATTAGGGTTTTTACCCATAAACACGGTTGGACGGTCTCCGCAAAAAGATATATTATCATGTCTGTGTGTGCGTGTACAGGTCTGTATGTGCTCGTGTGTGTGTGGGGATAGATAGATATAAAGCTGTTTAGAAGCAGTTAAAGTAGTTAATGTTAATAAAGGCAGAGGAACAGATGGTTTTTATATTATATTGACTTGTTGCCTTAAGTACGTTTCTTTATCCTGCAAGAAGAGAGAGAATAAGAGAAGTTACTAGTTGAAAAAATAGAGAATTTATGCACAGGCTGCCTTTGTTTTTACCTTTTATTTATGGACAAAGCTTTCACTGCAATTTAGTGCTCATGTTGGCTTAAATCACTCGTACATACATTGTCAAGAAGAAAAAAAACTTGAAGAATTTTCATGATGTTCAACAGAAAATACTCAGCGTTTACCCAAGACCTCAAAACGGAGGAACTGCCAGATTCGGGTTTATAAAAATACCTTAGAGAAATCCAGATTCTGAATAAATAAACTGGGCAAAGTCCACTTTACATGATTTCGATGTAACATATGACAAATAATCATACATCACACATAAACTATCCCACTCAGGCAATGCATATCAACAATCCCAGTTAACAATCATGGAAGATTTTTTTTTAATCTTTTTATTGGAAAAGGGGTTTTCATTCATTCAGAAGGGGTTGCTGATATGTTCAGTGAGGGATTGCTTTCATTATGTTGCGGTGTCTGATTCTCAGTTATCGTATTTACTGTTCACCTAAAGATATGATTGTATATGTAACATTCTCTTAGAGTACTGGAATGGGAAAAGCTATCACGCAAGTTGCTTGGCTTGGTGAAATTATTTAGGATACAGTCTGTTACATGCATGTTATTCTTCTAGAATACCACTTCTTGGATCTAGAATTACTTTAATTCCAGCTTCATTTGGTGAGTTATATAAATCCATTTAAATGCTTAATTTGAATTTGAAAAGATACATTATGAAGAGTCTCCTGTGAACTAAGCTATAGCACAATATTTAAAACAACAAAAGGCAGAAAATATACAACATTATGAGTGACATGAATGCGAAGGATAAAATTTTTATAACCTGGTACATCTATTATGGATAATTGTATATAATTCGGGCACCAGTGATTGCTGGAAGGACAAATAGACATCTTTAGGATCCAACCCTCAACATCTAACCTATACATTATATCAGTGTTTCCCAATCCGGTTCTCAGAGATCCCTAGGAGGGAGCAAAAATATAGACTGTCTGACAGGGAGCTCAGAGGGAGCAAAAATGTAAACCGCCTATGGCTTCATGAGGACCAGATTAGGAAACCCTTGGTTAAACGATTGTGGAAGAACTAGGTTATACTAATGTGGAACAGCTAGATGGTCTATTTATCAACAGATCCTTGAATCATAAATGATTCACGTCATTATTTGCAATTCTTCAAGCACTGCTGACAAGTTTACCTGAGACAAATAGTGTCTTAACCTAATGATTTACATAGTCTTGGAGCATTTCCATGCAGATAAATTAAAGGCTCTCCATCAGACCAGGAGATCCATCTGCTTTTTTTTTTTTGCATCTAACCATTTCCATGCATCCATGAGTTTTCAATAGCCATTAATCCAACGTACGGTCACAGTGAGTCGGGAGTAAAGGAGCTCTCTGCAGGAGATAATGGACTTAGCATTTGGGAAAGAACTGTCAGTTTCTTGCATAATTCCCACAAGACAAATCTGAACACAAAGACCAAACTGGAAAGAACACTGCCTTCCTTGTTTCACCATAAATATCAGATTCCCCTTTTTCCAATAGTACAAGATTTAGTTAATTAAATGAGCGAGAGTTACATTTATGTAGCACTCTCAAGTCACCCAAAGTGCTTTATGGAACCAAGGCGGCTCATGCCATTTCAACCCCCACCACTGCGTAGCCCCCACCTGGATGATGCGATGGCAGCCTGTCTGTACCAATACGCTCACCACACAGTAACTAGGGCGGTGAAGGGGAAGGAGAGAATTTATCAGTTAAATATAGGGGATGATTAGTGAGCCAGTACGTTATCAATTTTCAATCAGCTTTTAAGCTTTTCTCAAAATTAATTAGGCCTATTATTCATTTACAAAAACAAAGGGGAAAATAGAAGGTACATCTTCTTTTGTGATATTGCGTTCCATTTAGATGTTCAGTTTTATCATTCTCGCAGTGCACTCCCTCTTTTAGGTATAATCTAAGCAGTGATTCCCAGTCCACTACATCCAGACCCACAGACAGTAGGAGGGAGCAAAAACATGGACTGTCTGTGAGTCCCTGAGGATCGGATTGGGTAACACTGATCTACAGGGATTACCTACTACTGCTGTTTCGCCATATCACACTGGACATTTCTCCTCATGAAGTGCTTTGTGGTCCTGAGCAAATGGGATCATTACACAAATTCAATGTTCTCGCTACAACGTAATGATTATAATGGTTATTTGTCAGTATTATAATAGCATAACATTTGCTTTGCGGTGGACACTGAAAAGAGCCACACATCAAGGGGAAAGGTAGAAGAAACCTGGACTTTATTTGGCTACAGAATATGAGGTTTAGCAAAATAAGCATGGAGGGGGCAACAGACTGTCATTAGAGCGTCAGCAAATAAAAAAAGGCAGCAGATACCAGAAGGATTATGACTGGGTGGAGTCTGGAGGCTCACACTTGTATAATGATTACGAATAAGGAGCATTTGACCTTAATACAGGCAGAATTCACCTAACTCAGCCTCATCCATTGCACAACATGTTATCAGTTCACAGTTATTTATTAAAATAAAGAATGGTGCAAATTCCCAATTAACTCATACGCTGAGAGAGTGTCTTTACCTGTTTGTGAAATTAGGAAAATGGTATACACAAAATATCTCTGTGGCAGGAAAGCAGTAATCACAACAATTATAGCGTCAGAGATTTTAGAAGGACAAATAACAAAGCTTTGGACTGGTGTTCACAGAGAAGCATAATGTACGTTTAAAATATAGCCAGATACGCGCAGTTTCAATCCTGGGAGCAAGCTTTACGTAAAACAGTATGAATTAATGTCTATCACCTGCCCTTCATAAAACTGTTTGCTGGTTCCTACAGAATATTTTCTACTGTTCACAAGAAAAAGCAGTAGCTAGTATGCAGCAGAATATTTAAATTTTATTTTTCCATTTTCATTCATTTAGACAGTTTACTTTGCATTGTTGACGTGCCATGATAATTACATGATAATTACATATACCACCCATGTGCAGCAGCTCTGCTGTAACTCCCTGTTACATCTACATTTCAATGACACCACCTTTGTGTCTTAACAGAAGCCTTCTGACTGTGCATTACAAACTCCTAGAGAACATCACTTATAGAATCCATAATACACATTCCACGGGGATGCCACAATGGCCCTGTCTTTTTTGAAACAAAAAAAGTAAAAAGTTGACTTTCAATGACATTTCATGATACAGTCACTGTTTTTTAAAAAAAGATTGAAAAAAAAACAGATCATAGGACACTCCCAACAGGTCATTTCTATCGCATTTGTTCTAAAGTGTTAAAGCATGTTTAAAAGTATTACCATGATAATTCCCCAGTTTTTGAAAAAGACGCCTGGTAGATTCATGGGGGTGCATGTTTTGAATACTTATCTGCATTCATTTAGCTCATAACTGCCCCCACATAAAGCAAATAACGTTGACTATCTCATAAAAAACAGCGCGTGTCAATGTCCGGGATATATGACATTTGCTACTCATAGCTGACATGTTCAATGCAATGGAACTATGCTGGGGTGAAGATTTAAGTGACATTGACATGGAATGAAATCATTAAGGCCAGACTGTGTACTGTAAGAGCATCTCTGCAAAGAGAAGGCCTGACACGTCCAATCCACGACTGCATTGTGTGTATTATGGAACACTACATCATATGTCTCACGCTATACAGCTGTGTGACTACTATTCTAGGAGAGGGTCAGGGAGATGCTTAGTACACTTGGAAAATAACATAAATTAAGTCATGCTGCTTTACCTTTATCTAATTTCTGTGAGAATGAACAGATTGGATTTTAATTGATTCTGGCAGAGGCTCGCCAGATGACAGCACAACAAGGACTAAGTGACTTGCGTTACATTGCAATTGCAAACTGAAAAATAAACTGTGTCCAGCCTTGAAACAGTGCAGGGAAATGCTACCTTCTACTTCAGCTTTCAGGGTAAGAATACCTGCACCACACTGGTAGTCATTCACAAAACAATTTAAATGTTGAGTACTTGTTTTAGTAATCAGCATGTCTGCTATTTTTGGTGGCATTGTGGCTACTGACATACCCTCCCACCTCCAACCAAATTATGGTTTTCGCTGGGAGTCAAAAGACATGTTAGGATAGCCATTTTTCAGTTGTGCAAAATGTAACATTGTCTATGTGCCTTGCAACAGACTGCAGTCTCCCACAGGAAGCATCCCAGTCGAATGTCCTGTGCTGCGTGGCACAGAGTACCAAACCAGCATACACGGTTAGAAACTGGATGAATGCCTTGTTATTGTGTGTAATGATGTGTGCTGATAATGCCATATCAATCCGCAGACAGTTAGAAGCATTGACTTACATTTGCTCCATTTGGGAATAGGAATTTAGTCACTGTCCGAGTATTATGTTTTATGATAGTTGCTGACACATCTGCGTGCTTTATTAACCAGATTCGATGCTTTATTTTTTTCTTGTTATTTTAAAAGAAAAAAAAAAGAAAAACTATTTAATAAACTCTCGCCTTTTCCACACACACAACCCATACTCCCCCAGCCACGGGCTCCTGGTAACTGAGGGAAAACAACTCTTGCAAACTTCAATGAGGACTTTCGGTACAACGCTTCTCCGCGAAGATTGACAAGCCCAGCACCCAATGAGATGCGCCGTCCGCCGGCACTAACCAATCGCAGCGAAAGCAGGCAAGCGATTCTGTTTCAAGACTGGTTGGTCTGTGCAGGTAAGTGAACATGGATTTCACACTTTGACATTCTGGAAAAAACGATATTATTGTGGATGTGGCCGCCGTAAAAACTAATGATAGGCACGATAACGACTGAAGGAAAGATGGGAAGCCATGTTCAAGCGTTAAAATATTATGTGGCTAAAATAAATTTCCCTCAGCACTTTGCCGTGGCTTGGAGTCAACAGGCCAACGTAGTAGTTCGATAGAGTATGTATGGCAAATAAGGTAGGCAGTTCATTCAAATAATACACAGTTATCTTAAACTCGCAGCTAATGTAAATTGGACTGTAGGAGAAGCCAAGTCAAAATATAATGCATATTCATTCTTAATACGTCGCTGTCAGAAAGCATTTTTGCATTGATTAACTCGTTAAATATAGACGGCAGCGGGCTAGTACAAAGGCCGTACACAGCTAGCTGGCGATAACAATTTGCAGAAATGCTAACTACAGTTACAGTTCAGCTCGGTTCTTGAAACTTATTTTACAAATAATGTTTGGTGGCTTGTCTTTTTCCAAAAGGTTTTCGGAGTTGAAGGTGGTCTGGTCGTCAAATAATGCTTAACTTGCCTTAAGTAAGAGAATTTCTGTGCACATTCAGTGGTTGGATAATATACCAAGTTGTGATGAAAGGCACAAGGCCAAATGTTTCGAGTTTAATACGGGGAAATGTTTATTAGTTATCCATTTGTCGAGAAAATGAAATAGTCATGAATGTAATCAATGTATATTTTACTCCTTGGCCGGAAATTGGCCGCGATATTTTTTGTGCCGGTGATATTTTTTGTCAGTGTTAACGTTCATTTTTAAGATAAATTTAATTTCAAAATATATAGACCGTTAAATCAAGATTAAATAGTCGTTAATTAACATTAAAATTAACATTACTGGGGGAAAAAACGTTAAAATCCGACACATCCGACTGTTGCGGTACATACCTAATTTTTGTCTGATGATATTCACTTCCATATATGTTGGGTTAAAAACAAAACAGTTTATTCGTTAATGTCGTCCTGTAAATTTTAATTAGTAGTATGTGTCACCATTATAGTGTGTTGAGGTACGGCTGAACGTGAAAAATACGAAAACTTTGGTATTATGGTAAAATAATAACGCTAAAAGCTCGTACAACAATAAAAAAAATAAACGTTATTTCCTATATCTAAAATCATAGTTTGCTAAATATCGTTATGTAATATTTAAATATACCAATTACTGTGTCATATTTAAGAAATACATCAAACATCTTGATTTTGGCAGCGATTTACTTGAATTTATTTTGGGTGATTGTTTCAGTTTACAACCATTGCTTGTAGCTAGCTACAGCAATATTGAGTACATTGGAACAGGGAATTTAGAATTATTATGTGGAAAATTTGACTTGATTGGTCTTTGCTGGCCCTATACCAGTACCCCGTTTTGGGATGTAGCACAGCTGACTGTAATCTAATAGTAGCTAGCAATCATTGGCTATAACTTTACTTCTCTGGTATGCAATACAGTTTCATTAGGAAGTCGAATAAATTTTGTTAATATACAAACTTACTAATACTGACTTTTTCCTTAGGCATGCAGAAGTGATTTCTGTGGAAGACTGCAACACGCATTTTTGGATTGGTTTTGGATTTGGTCTTAAACAAGTAGACAATGGCTGCTAGATTACACAGGTATGAGTCTCGTTGAAAATTCATCTCTCCATGGTTAATAAGTTTCACGGGAATGAGTACAACTATGGCACGACAGATCGTGTGCTTTCCCAAATTTGCACATTTTTGGATAATTTGCAACATATCCATAGATGACAGCAGTCAGTTTAATAAACTACACATACATTAGTACAAAAGAAAATATTATGCTATGAAGAAGTATGATATAAGCATGGCATTGTAGTATTATCTGTATTATTAATGCTTTAATAACTAGTTACATACAAATGTAATCAAATCCCTCAAGTATTATTGCTATGGTGAAATTGATTAGCATCTTAAGGTTGCATTGATAGTGTCTGGAACTTTTCCTGGGTAAGTGGTTTTATTTTTTATGGCTTGCAATTTAAGTTAATATCAGAGCTCAACTTTGTTACACAATAAAAATATGACTGAGGTCTAGTGCTAATGCTTAAACGGCAGGGTGATATGAGCAGGAAAAAGCTGCCTTTCACGGTTTTTAATGAAAGTCATTGGTCAGACAGCCGGCACAAATTTTACGGCTGTAGCTCCATTACAAGACCACCGATGAATACAAAAAACGGCTTTGCTGAGGCTGTCTGGGACACTGAGAAACATTAAATGAGTAGAGATGCCACTGCCCTTAATTTGGAGACATTTAACAAGTATACATGAAATCGTCGAATTCAAGAGTAGCCTTTTTTCATCCTTAAAATGTCAAAATCTTTACAGAGCATTGCAGCGAATCTGAGCAACTAATGGATGGACAGTGGACTCTCTGAAGTAACCAGAGTGTTTTTTTATCCATTAGGATTTATAGATTTCAAATATTAATATGTACAATATCCATTGAGTATAAAAACTTTCAGAAACGGAACAGTATCTCAATACTCAATAAAACACATACATAGATGTTCATATTTTTACATTATTTATATTGCATAGATCGTTACAGGGTATTAGTTGCACTGCACAGATCTGTGATGTTACTTAAAACACCAGAGGCTGATCCAACTTGAATTCTTTAAATTTCTGATAATCATCAACCAACCCTGAAGATCTGCTATGCCTGTTAATTTGTGAAAAGCTCCTTAGTTAGGCTTGATTGGCAGCAGAAATCAGTCACATGTGAGACATGCCACTTCCTAAATAAGAACCAAAATTAGGAATTTTTACAGGTTAAAGTGCCAGATTCAGTAACATGGGACTTTATATTGTAGAACTTACTGTTAAATGTTTGACCCTTTTACTGAATGATTCATAGGGTGTTTTTTTCTTTAGAGAGAAAATTAAAGATGTAGGTTCATTATACATGTGCATTCTAGTCATCAGTGTAGCATTTTAATGGGAAATCATAGCAGAATTATCCTGAAAGCTTTTTATTTGTATTATTTTTTTCCAAGTAATAAATCATGAAAACATTGCTGTTAACATTGCCTAAATAAACCAAATAAATACTTCTTTACATCAGAGTACATTAAACTTCAGTGTAGTTCACCATTTCTTTTAGAGATCAGGTAAGATTTGACTGGATTTACCAATAGGATATATAGAGGAGCCCTGCGATGGGTTGGCCCCCCATCCAGGGTTGTTCCCTGCCTCGTGCCCGTTGCTTCCGGGATAGGCTCCGGACCCCCCGCGACCCGGTACGGATAAGCGGTTTGGATAATGGATGGATGGATATATAGAGGAAAATAACCACACTATACATCTACAAAGGAGTGTGAACAGAAAAGGAAGGTATTTAATACAATTGCCTTCCAATAAATCAGCATTTATACTCTGATGTTCCTACCACCGTAATCTAGTAAAGCTATGGCTTTAATAAATAATGTTCTGCAATTTAAAATAAATATCAAATCCTTTCAGGAACTACTTTAACTGGATAAACCATGTTCAACCTGTTATATACCGAAAAACAATGTCAGACTGTCAGGACATACAGTACATAGTGGCTGTAGATGAAAGGTATGCAACATTTTCTGTTTCCTTTTAAAGCTTTTCACTGCCCCGTGCTGATCCCGCAATGACAGCAGTGGGTCACTGCAGTAAGAGCTCTGATGTCGCGCTCCCCCTACCGGTTGAAGTCTCCTTCCTTTTCACCTATTGACACATCCCTATTAGCTGGGAATCTAGGGACACTTACATGCGCAGCGTGGTTAGCCAGGCCTTCCTGAAAAACTGGTAGGAATTAACCCGAATAAGTCTGATTTATTTCGTTCGCAGGTCTTTTTAATTCGTAGTCTCGGAGCGCATGGTTAAGAAAATTTAACGGTTGTTATGATGGTGCTTTATGATAATAAGCCACTCCCTTCCGGCGCAGTAGCGTGCACGCCATGTTTACAGATGAAACAAAAGGCAAAAGTGGAAAAAAAATCAGTCTCCTGCGAGCGATTTCATGCGCAGAACGATCGATGTCGGAGTACTATGGCGGACGCTGTCAAATCGAGCGTCGCTTACGTCCGGCCTACAAACCGCGGGGTCCCCCTACCGGTGACGTACTGAATCGCTTCGTGTCGTGCCCGCACCCCCTCCCACCTCGCTCTAGCGGCGAGTATGAGGAATGTCTCCCGCCGCGGCGCTACTGTTCTCCAGCTCCGTGTTTGTCAGTCTCGAAATCCGAGGGAGAGGAGCGAGCCGCCATTTTCCGAGCGTCGCTCCCCCAGGAACAACAAAAAAACAACCCACGCAAACCGGGAAAAAAGGGCACCAGATCGGCTCTGGAGACGAGACTTTCGAAAAATCGAAAATAAAAGAAAATAAAGCTGTTGAAATACGATCGCGTCCGGACTGGAAAGCGCCTTGTTTTCCGTGTCTTTTGTAAAACTAGCTAGCTAGCTATCTAGCCATCTAACTCGATTTCTTACTCGTTGTTTCGCCCATTTCGCGACTCGAGGAGCAACAACGGCTGCTGCCGAAATCGGAGCTATTATATACGGATCCTACTGGCGAGTGGTTTGCACCTTTATTGCGTTACATTTTTATTTTTTTGTGTATGCTTTTATTTTCGTCCAAACTGCGGGGATTTGTTAAATTTCCTCGGACTCTGTTACTCATCACGTGGTATGTTCCTCCTTTTTCTTTGTTACTTTAAACTGAGCAGGCTCTACATATATGGGAAAAACTTAAAATGCCGAGAAAATTCATCTTAATCATAAAACAGGCTGTTCTTTGACTTATTGAACCAGCATAGCCGCCTACGTCTTTTCTTGCTTGGCCTTAAGGGTTATTCTGTAGCTGGCTAGTTTGCTATTAACTAGCTAGCAGTGTCCAGTTTTAAACTAGACGCTTTCCTTGCCGTTTAGTCCCGCTGTCAGGTTCTTACATTTATGCTAATTGGTGCAACGCTAGGAAACTTATTCAAAGTAAAAGAGTCCCTGCTTTTTTAAAAAAGCTTTTGCGCCTGATAATTTTCTGTGCCGTGCATTCGGGTGTTGTTGGCTTGGACCCACAGTGTTTCCAAAAAGCATTGTCCTTGAAAACGTTAAAATGAGTATTTAGCCTAATGCACGTCTCTGTGTTAACACACGCAACATGGCGAAAGTATTTTTTATATATGAGCATAAAGGCAGACAGCTAACTACCTAGTCTATTTCCTTTGGTACTGTACGGAAAGGTGTTTGCATGCATTGCATCTCCTTAGGTTTTAAAGTTGATCGTGTGCTGCTTGTTGTATTTTAAATAGGATAGTCGCCGCGATAAACCTGAAAAGGGCTGGATCTTAATGAATAGAGCCAACTCCGCAAATGAAAGACAAGTTGTCCAATTTTCAGTCGTGCAGATTACCGCCTATGATCATAATGGCGCAAAGACTTAGAGGCGCCACGTTTTCGTCACATTTACAAATGAATTTTGGTTGAAGTGTCTTATCAGTCACCTCAACACACCCAAGGCTGGAGCCTTTTCGCCTGGCAAACAGAAGTACGACCGTATAAAACACGTCCCGTTTGTTACTGGGGAATTCATTAAACCGTCTTTAAATATACCCGGCTGTATCAATGCCTCAGTTGTGCAGGAAATAAAAGCGTTTGGCGAGCAGTGTTTAGAAATCTCATTATAAATGGGGTTTGTTAATCCGGCGTTTCAAAGGAAGGAGTTTTATTAATATGTGACAAAGTGAATTGCATAATTGTAGTTGAGGATTTCTGTAGTGTACGTTCTTTACAACGTCATACCGCCCTTTGTGTGTGTTATATAAATTAACTGTAAGCGATAGTTTTGTCCTGTCAGTTTGTGCATTTTCTACTGGTTAGGAATTTTAGGTTCCTGTTCTTATTTCAAACATTTTGAATTCTTTGGTATTCATATCTGATGTTATTTGTGCTTAACACATTGTGTAACATAGATATAGATTATCTTTATTCTTAGTATAAGAAATGTAATTTAATTTCATGCAGTCAACATGTAGTCTGATATATCTGTAATAATGAGAATCCATATAAGGGAAAGCAGTCATTCCTTTTCCTGTATTGAATTGGGTTGTTTTTGTTTATGGACAGTTTCCGCTAATTGTGGCTGAGTTTCCAAAAGGCAGTGTCATTCAGGTTTAGAAGCTATGCTGATTTGGTGCACTAGCTGCTAGCCTTTGCTATCACAAATATTCTGCCTGAATTCCGACAGGATCAGGCTTTGCCCATGATCTTGCCATAAAGTGATATGTCAGTGAGATGCGGCTCAGTGCCCCTATTCTTTTGTACAAGTATTGGTTTAAGCAGGCTGTTACATATCTTGAAATTTTGATTCAGCAAGTTCTGGGGATTCTCAGAAAAGCATGGATCTCACTGTCGTGTCCTCAATGTACAAGGGGCAGATGGCCCTGTCTTTGGTGTAGGTGAGAGTATGAGCCGTTTGAAGTGAAAGCTTTAGTCTTCCTACCCCTCAGTGTGCAATGATTCTGATTATACAGGCCCTTTAACTGGTAAGCAGAGCAGAAGACTCCATAATGGTTATTTGTATAATTTTGTTTTATGATGCATGAGATACAGTTAGTGCAGATTGATCTTTCAGAATATTTTATATAGTTGTAATTCTCATTTTTGTTAATATTTGTTGTCTTATGCCATTAAACAAATACCACTATGCTATACTGTACTCTTGGGGAAATCATAATTATGTTCTACTTGCAAATGTTTAGGTTTTGTACATATTTGGGCAGAATAGCCAGATTCTGGTCAAAATGAATGGTTCAGCATACTATTCGACATGTAATATTGTCTGCATAGTGTTTTTTTTCCCCCCATAAGTCACATCATCAGCTACCCTGCTGGCCTGGAATTCTGGTGATGTGTGAAAGGCATTGTCTAAGGCCATGGTGACATTTCCCTCCTAAATCGTAGCATGGGTGTGTTTTTTTTTTTTGTGATAATGCTTGGTCATCATACTGAAATTCAGCCCTTTTTGTTGATCCAACACCCACATGCACTGCTGCTCACTGTTGGGCTTATAAAGAAGAAGGATTTACAGAGCAGAACGGAGACCATAGAGAACATACTCTATGGTGAATGTATGTAACCTGTAGTACAATTCCAGTTGCAATACTGATTTAAAATTACTTGTTTTTCAATACATGGCTAATGCTACTGTTACTATTAATTTAAATGTGTCTTAACATTTGGACCACTGAATACCGTACTGAAACAGTGCACCTTATAGGTCATCTAGTGAACATCTTAAAATTGCAGCTCCGCAACTGAAGTCTTTGACTGCACTATCTATTGTAATAGGTATCTCTGAATTCTTGGCAGACACAAATAGTTATTCCGCTTCATTCTTGGGTCTTGAACAATCTCAAAAATGACTGCAGTCTTGTGTAGGAGCAGACATGGCCACCTGTTGGTGCTGTCATGGTTTTTCCTCTTGAAGTGTCTTGCTACAGTAGACAAGAAAAGGCATTGTTACTGCAAATGCCTGCAGACTTTCTTTTCATTCTTAGGGGACAGTTAATACTCCTCCCTTATGGGTAATGCTCTTTTCCATCCTGCAAGCCGAAATTATTCTTGTAGCCAAGGTATAAAGAGAATGCATTGTTGTATGTAGACCATGTTTCAGGCTTTTAAAACCTTTCCCCTTGGTTTCTTTATAAGGTTAAACATAAAATACATCAGGCTCTATAGCACCCTTTTGCTGTTTTGAGGGTTGGGTGTGAGTAATTTACTTCTAAAGAGAAATCCCTCTTGTGGGAGAAAAAATATATTTCAGAGGCTGGTCCTAGTTATGGTTTTGCAGACAGATGTGAAATTAGGTGGCATAATGTAAGGTTAGGACAAGATCCTCTGTTTCAGTGCAGGGATTTGGTTGGACAACAAAAATGCCAGGTAGATGTTTTAAAAATCATTCAAAAATTATGTTTAGGATATTGCTTATTTCATTAGGGCTTCTTGTGACAGGTCTGAAAGTACATTAAAGTTCATTAAACAAGTCATTGTGGCTGTTTGATGCCAAGAGTTACCAGCCTTAGACTTTTATTTTCAACCAAAACCTTTTGCCGAGAGTTTGTTTTTCATGATATAGCCTTCACAATGTGTTGCGTCTGCTTTTGTTGCAGGAGGTTACTCCCACAATGTTCAGAATTTGATGTGCCTCATTGCTGGATATGGGATATGTGTGATCAGTATTATTATTACCTATTTAGCTGAAGCTTTACACACAGTGATTTTCCACCTTGTGATATTATAGTTGTATTGGATATGTTTGGCCCCCTGTAATCTGCCTTTAATCCTATGGATATATGCATAGGATTATATGATATGGATATAACAGAGCTGTTTCATGGTCACGGGTCCAGCTCCCTTCATCGCTGTGCTGCATGCACCTTCGGTTTCAGGGCCGTCGCACATCAGATAGCAGCTTTACCTCCACCTGTGCTAGAATTTCGCGATCAGCACAATTATGAGACAAATATGCCCGTCTAGGCCAGACCATTTTCTCTTTCTCCCTTAAAGAGATTAAATTTACAATCTTCAAGGACCTTGAAGTCTGACAGAACAACAGCTTGCTTGGCTGTTTGTAATTAGCAAAGTATTGCATTAAGAAAAGTCATGGTGATGGTTACTTATTTGTATTTCCAGACAGCGTGTTAGGAGCTTTTTCTAATACTGAGTATAATTTTGTTCCCAGCAGTAATGAATATAATTTTTTTAGAAGGATAATAACTGCAGGTAGAACGGAATATCTCGATGGGCCTGCTAAGATTTTTGTGCCAGTCTGCCATTGGAGTTTTGCTCTTTTTTCCTCATTCCTAAGAACTTTATTCTGTGTATTTGTCAGTAGCTTGCTTTCTTCTGCTTATTTTATTCTAGAAACTAGGTGCCAGTGTTGGCTGCACACTTTATATTCTCGGCGTCTTTACATCAGTCATTCTGTTGATGCTGTTACAATTTATTGGCTAAATGTGACCATCCATCTTGGAAAAATCCCTGTGTTGCTGTTACTTATTCTGTGTGCACCATCACGCTAGTTTTCATTAACCATATACATTTACCAATGTCTGGGTTATGCTCAGTAAAAAGCTAACAGCCATTGATTCTTGTAAGCTTAGCATTTGACTGTCATTTGAAGTCCTGAGAAAGTCATAATGGTTGTCCCTGGGGCCCTTTTGCGCTCCGGGGCCCCTGGAGGCATCGTAGGCACCCCCAGATCTGCTCGCTCTTAACCACATGTAGCTGAATCAGACATGATTTCAGTGTTTAAGATGATTCATGGTTAAATATACTTCATAACAGCAATGCACAGCATCCAAAAACAAAGAATTGCACTTTGGCTGTTCCACAAATTTCATAGCATCTTAACTCATCTGCTAGTAACGATTATCCTTGCATTTGGATTGGAGTTTCTGACCTGTGCTGGTCGAGACAAAGGAATGTTCATGTGTTCAGAGAAGGTTATCCCAAAAGTTGTTAGAAGAATATGGTGGTAAGTTTGGTGTATAAAATTCGTAATAAGCCCTTGCATAGAACATACACAAAATGAATAACATCTATAGTGTAGCTCTTGGTCAGTTGGAATACAGTGAAACTCTGCACTGCATGTTAAACCAGTTGAGTAATATGTTGAAAAGTAAACATGATGAATACAGTGGGTGCTCTTGGCTTTTATTATTGAAGCATTGCAAATTTCCCATGTGAATGCTAGAAATGTCATCTGAAAGTCAAGGTTTAAAACTGTCTCTTGAAAATATGATATAAAGCTAGTGTTACCAAAGGACCAACTTAAAATTCTACATATATCACTTTATGTGCAATTTGAAAGTTTGCCGTTTCCTATGATATCAAAGTATCAGATACATGAGTAACATACTCCAGATTTTATCGCTTAAATTGTGGGCAGAGAACAATGCTAACTTTTAACTTTTAGTTTGGTGCTACTGTTCCCCTGACTATACAGGAAGGTTCTGTTAAGGGTGAGGTGAGAGATTTCCTTTTCCCTCTGACTCCAAGCTCTCACTGTAGGAGCTTGGGATTGTGGAGGAAGTGTTGTGCATTGTAATTAACTCTGCCTCTTTTTTTTTTATTGCGCTGTCCACCGTGACTGTAAGAGCCCCCCCTTGGTGCCTGTGTAAAGTTCCACAGGCAGGAGGGATTGCATTTGTTCACAGAAAATGACACATTAACCTGGCTGTGGTTTATGAAAATCTTACCAGAAGCCCGAACTTTTTCAAGTTGGAACTGCTTGAATCCAAGGAACTGAGATGGAAGGTCACTTTTACAAAATTGCAGACACAACAGCTGGAGATCCTGGTGGCCCTTCATTGTCTGCAGACACTATTTGCCATGCTACAGTCATTTACATAGTTTTTGATTCGGCAGACACAAACAAATACATTTCTTGACACGGGTGGAACTTATTCATAAGTCAGCGTTCAACATGGAAAATATTACGCTAATCATGGCTAAGTTGGTTACGGCTAAAGCTGGTTAGTCATAAATGGCAGTTTGTGAACATTTTGGTTTCCCAATAAATAGTACCAACACAGGAGAGAGTACTTGATATGACCAAGACCATGTCAGCTCTATTATACTGAGCTCTATTGCTGGAAATGCATCCAACATGCCACCTCATTTGTGAACATTATCCGTGTATATATGACTGCAGCAAGGCAAAAACTGCAAGTTAGTCTTCCCCTGGCATTTAAGGTGTTTTTTTCCCCCCAGGAAATACTAATTGGAGAAAATTACTATGGCTATAGATAGGAGTGTTCGTTGCTGCAGCTATATGACCATATAGTTATACTCTGCAATAGAGAACAAAGGATTTAATTCATTGTGATTTTTATTATAAGTGGAGATTTCAGGTCCAGAGAGTACAGATCCAGACCTCGATTTTGTTTCAACCAACCAGTTGAGTATAAAGAATCAGAGTACTCAACTGGTCGGTTGAAACAAAATCATGGTCTGGATTTGTACTCTCTGACCCTGAAATCTCCACCTCTGTTTATTATGTAATTTTACATATTTATTTTTGCAATATGTAGATGTCTTAAATGTAGTCACATTGCCTTTGCTTTGCAGTTCCTTATTACTTGCGTACAGTTTTAGTAATAATTTCAAAACCAACTCTCAGATATCCATGTTTTATCAAAATGGTACCAAACCATGAACCCAAAATTGAGGCTTTTGAATTTAATGTACCATTTCATCCTAGTTCAGACAAACTACTAAACAGTCTTGTATTTACAGGACAAAATACCCATCGTCCTTCATTTTTACATGATTTGATGAATCAGTTCTTTAAAGATTTCTTTCCATATATACCCCGGAAAACATTGTCAATGTCAGGCTGGAGCTGTTGAATATGCAATGATTTACCAATATTCCATGATTTCTGCTGTACTCTACATAGTTTACACAGTTCCTGTCTGCAGTGGCTTTGGTAGCTCCATGAAGATGAGTGCACTATTGTGCAGACTTGTCTCTGCTACATTAGGGAACCAGGAGTCAATTTTATAAGAGAACAAGAACATTAAAGGGGAACTGCAAGAGCAGTCGAACATAGTGTCAGGGACCCTTTCTCTTGGGCTTGATATAATTAGTTTTTCTTATAGGTGATGGCATAGCTGTGACCCAAGGGTATTTGTTTATGTCCCATTAGGGGGGCTTCAGCATGATAACCATAATTTCTGTAGCAAAATACCCAACTTGGGGGGTAGCTTTGTAAGCTGGGCTGCTAAGTGTGATTAGCCAACATTGTTTTGCAACATTTGTTTTTAAGGATTTGGTCTGTAAATTGCCATGAAAATGGGTCAGTGTGATTTTTAAATAAGTAACTCCAGTTTGGTGTAAAAGGCAAGGGCATTAATTGGCACCTGCACTACTACTATTCTGTTTGCTAAAGGTTGCCTTTAGAGAAATGTAGAAGTGCTGGAGTGTTTTTTTTGTAGAATGAGAACTTCCATTTCCCACAGTTCTTTTTGCGGCACACCTAGCATTGCATTTATGTTGCAGTTTCCAGCATGATGTTTTCTCCTTGTGATTACCTGTTCATCTCATTAAAAACAATGCACAAGTGGAGATTTAATCATATCCGTGTTAACACGAGGAAAAACGACCCTGTAGGTTTCATTGGTAAAAAAATTTAGCTGCCTCAATAGCAATTGGGAGCATGTAATGTTCCAGGATGTTTTTCTCTGGTATTAATTTATCAATTCACCCTCTCTGTCTTTTATGTTTCTTTTGTTGATCATAGTAAATATGAGAGGTCCTGTTTTTGTCCTATGCCCCATTGCTACCCTTGGCCTTACTTACCTTTGTTAAATTTACCTTGATTAGCTAAGTGTGTGTGGGGGGGGGGGGGGTAGGGCTGGGCAATTTTGCCTAAAAAAAAAAAATGTTTGATTTTTTTTTTAATTAAATTAGAGTTT
>JABFDZ020000049.1:12914430-12930531 GCA_019775955.2 Pollimyrus isidori | reverse complement strand
ATTGTGGAAACACCCCCGATTTTTCATAATAACAATCCTTTTAAAATACAAACTCCACAAATCGTTTCGCTCGTATTTTTTTGCCCCGCCCTGGGGGGGGGGGGGGGTTACTTTTTGATATCTGCAGAAGCAGAGCTTGAATGGTGAGCCACACAACTAGTCAACCCGAACATGTTTAGTTGTCATACACCCACGGCACCCCAATGCAATTCGTCGTCAGGGATTTCCCCCGGGGTGGAGATGAACCATGAGAGGATACTTGTATTAGGATGCCCATTAGCTGTCTTTGTAGTCTGTCCAATTGAATATTTTCATTGGTTTTAAAACGAAAGTGTTCTGCCCTTTACCTTTGTGTTAATTGGTTAGTTGTGAGAATGCACACGAAGAATACAGCCCGGGATTTGGTGGCTACCTGTCAGTTAACTCTTTTTGTTTTTTTTGTTTTTTTTTCCCCCCCTTCTCTTGGCAGGCTGTCTTCTGGTGGGGCAGTAGGTGGGTGGTGTGGGGCTGGCCTCAGCACCGAGAGAGGCCACCGCGCCCATCTCCCTGCGCTGCATGGCTGCGATGGCACCCGCGCTCACCGACGCGCCGGCCGAAGCTCACCACATGCGCTTCAAACTGGCCCCCCCATCCTCCACGTTGTCGCCGGGCAGCGTGGAGAACAACAGCAACGCCAACAACATCCTCGTCGCCAGCAATGGCACTGTCAAGCGCCGTCCGTCCCTCCCCGCCAGTGAAGATTGCCCTCGGGACTTCCGGGGCGGCGGCAAGGACGAGCCGCCGCACGCCGAGACCGTGCCTGCAGCCCTGGGCAAGCTGCCCCCGCTAGTGACCTCTTACCTGTGCTCTGACGTGACTTCTGTCGCTTCCACAAAAGACTCCCTCAAGATTCAAGGCGTCCTCATCAAGCAGTCGGTCCTTAAGAGCCAAGGCATCTTGCAGTCCCCCTATTTCGGCGACGACTTCTTGCGCAGAAAGCAGACCCTGGAGCGCTCGGCTGACCAGCCCAAGGGCTTCATAAGCGCCCCCCAGGTCCCCGTCAACGGCCTGACCAAAAAGCTGGCCACCCCCAGCGCTGAACAGGAGGGTGCTTCCTTAGTGAACGGGAGTAGAGCCCCCGTCAGCCCCGACACCCCTCTACCGTCCACGACAGAGGCTCGTACGAGCGATCTGCCGGTTTGCGTCTTGCACAAGGGAGGAGCGGAGCAGCGACCCACAGACGTTTCTACGGGTGATGACCCACAGCAAAGCGACCCACTCTTGCCCTGCACAGATGCAGCCCAGGAGCACCCAACAGAGAGGTCGCCCAAACACCAGCCGTCGCTTGCCACAGCTGAAGGGGAGGTGGCTTGCGACGGACCAACTGTACCCAACACATTCCCTCTTCCCCCACGCAGTCTGGACCTCGAGATATCGGACAGAACCCTGCTGAGCCAGAACCGGCAGAATGAGATCAAGGGACGGCTGCATCGTCTGCGCAAGCGGTTGCAGGTGGTGCAGGCCAAGCAGGTGGAGCGTCATGTCCAGCAGCAGCTGGGTGGCTTCTTGCAGACCGCATTAATCAAGTCAGATGGGCCGCGTAACCGCAGCCACGCCGCTTCCCGCCAGGAGGTGGCGCAGCGCTGGCCAGCGGACGGCCTTGGCTCGTTCCTGAAGAATGGCTCGGTTTCAGCCGAGCTTGAGCGATTCGTCCTGAGCAGTGGCACTCTGCTGCACGGCGCTGAGGACGCCTTCGACTCGGACGTGACCGAGAGCAGTTCGGGCGGAGAGACGGATGTGGAGGAGGAAGAGCTGACCAAGGTGGACGTCGAGCAGCGGCACGTCCCACTGTGAGTACCAGCGAGGAGGCTCAGGCCGGGCGGAGGAGGCTGACTGTGGTCCTCCCCGTTACCCAAACATTCAGAAGCGGTCGAGGAGCTTTAAGCAATAGGTGCCCTCATTGTCATTTGAATCAGATAGTGAGACTTTATTGAAGACCTTAGACACTGAATTTATATCACTCGGGAAGACAGACCACCTTATGGAAAAATATGTCCGTTGGCTAAAATGATCATTCAGACCCAGTGAACTCTAAAACAGGTGTTGTGTAAAAAATAACCCTTTCCCAGTCCGTTATGAATGTGCCATGTACATCCCATTGGACTGTTCATGCTGTTCCAACTTGTCAATTTCACCTATGAAATAAGGACAGAAAAGAAGGAAAAAACAAGTCTTTGCAACCTTCTCATTTTCAGAATGCATTTTCCTTTTCATCATTCACCATGTGCCAGCAATAAAACACATGCTTCACCCATGCCAAAAAATCTGTTTTATTCAGTCAGCAATCACTAAATCTGACTGTTACTGGGTTGTATATGGTACAATGGGCTGTAAAACAACAAAAAATCCTAACTTCGTTGGGTGGGTTGAATGCAAGTCAGAAATAAAAGGAGGGGTCGTATATGACCCCATGGGTTCCCCAGGGTTATATTGCGATGTTTTGAAGTGCAGATGACAGAAGAGCCTCAGACAGTCTTGTCCAGATATTCTATTTGAAGTTGAATTAATAAAATGTGAGTGGATTTAATTTTGCCTGAAAACTTAGTGTTATTAGTGGTTAACCCCTTTGTTTGCTTCCATGTTAAATAGCTGAATGGCTCCCCTTCACTGTAGTCCATTGCTGAGTGGCGTGTACAGTATGAGTACTTTATGCAACCAAGAAATGCTATAAATTAATAATGTGATGTAGCCCCCCCGAAAAGAAAAAAAAAACAAATGTATGCATTTTCAATTCATTACAGTTGAAACATTTTGGGTGCATTTAACGCTCGAAACCCTGGAATTTTGCAAAACTAAATTTTCCCTACTTGGCATTCTTTACTCATTCATTCAGCTGTCTATTTTTACTGGGGCAACTTGGGTGATGTAACTTTGTCACAGGTATTACAAGGACCAGGAACAACAAATGTAAGGTAAATAGTCCATGTGTGCAGTCTAGACTGTGTCAGTTTTCATGGAATGTAAATCTGACATTCAATTTTTTGGCATTCTTCAGAATTTGAAGGATTTTAAAGTATTGTGGTAAAGATTACTAGAAGGTCTTGCATGATAGATGGATATAGATGAGATCATTGTATCATTAACAGGTGCAGTTTGGCTGTGTTGTGCAGTAGCAATCTTGGCTGCTTCCAGACTTAAAAAGCTTGCTGATATTGTCATAGCTGCTGGTTACCCGATAGTCCTGGCTCAGACAGGTGGACCAAGGAAATTATTGAATTTGCATACACTATATCCACAGCTCATCATTAATCATGCAGGTCTTTCAGCTGCATGCACAAATAATTTGACCTGGGTTGGATTTTGTTTGCCTTTGTGCTGTGAACTTTTTTTGATTGGCTGGGAAATGCAGTATGCGAATGTGTGTCAGTGTGCAGGAACATCGATAAACACTGCTGACCTGAAACACAAAAGCAGAGATTTTTGGAGCTGAGAACGGATGAATGCTCGAACGTTTGGTGAATTTAGGGTTAGCTGTTAGCATGAAAAGTGTTTCCATGCCCAGCTTTAAATCTTAGTAGATAAAGTTACATTTATTTGCTTTGGATGCTTGCATAGTGTGATTTTCAGCCTGGCTGTGTTGAAAATCAGCCGGATCACCGCTAATTAATTGTGTTTCTCCAGAAAAAAAACATTTAGCTATGAAAATGGATCATTTTATTGTTCTTGAAAAATGTTACAAAATACTGTGTAAAGTGTTTTATACGAAATGTCATATTGACCCTTAGGTGGAATGGATATTACAGTGAATTTTTGTGTTTTTGTCTTTCCTGTGTGTAAATTAGCGTATGACTCAGGTAGTAATGTCTTTGAACACTTCAGGGTACATATATCCCAGAAGGCGTTTTAGATGTCTGAAAGCAGTGTGTGTTAATAGTCTTTCTGTACAAAAATGATATTTAATTGTCCCTAAATCGTCTCTGTGTTTTACTTGAGAAACTGAGATGTGGCATATGAAATACCAGACGTCACCCCATGTATATCGTGCAAAGGTGGCTAAATCCTGCAAGCTTTCTAGGGCATTTAAGAAAATCTAAATTAGGGATTGATGCACAATCATGTCTCCTTTTAGCAGTAGTCTTGTTCTGGACCCTTTCATGCGTATTCTTCGGGTCATTGCGCACAGACATGCCGATTTCATGTGCATTTGCAGCACGCCAAGAATTGTTACACACACTTTAGGTGCTGGTAACTTGAATGGCCAGGAATTACATGTGTGTTTCTGGGGTTGTGGACACACTTTAGTGTGAAGCAGAATTAGCCAACATGCAGCTATCACCACTTTAGTATTTCCTTGCATTGGATCTTAGTTTCCCTTTGTCCTGATCTATTTATAAGAATAGAAATCCCAAAGAAGCTCAGTCGGGTACCCATGTTGGTTTACACCTCCAGGAGTTAGGGGTTTAAATGCAGCCCCCTGCTTTTTGCGTGTATGTGAAGCTTGTATTTTGGCCCCGTGTTGTCATGCCATCCATGGTAGCACATGGCTGCTGTGTGCTGCCCCTGCGAGATGCAGGTCGTGCTGAGGTGTGTTCATGTTGCTTGTTCAGTGAGCATACCTGTTAAATATAAAATGGCATTACAGGAAAGTCCCTTCTTTTTCCTTTTTCTTTTGGCTATTAAAATTGAAATCCCCAACCCGAGCATCTTCTCATTTCACACGCTCATTCTGTGCATCAGATTAGCACCCTGGGGAGGAGCACTGGCCTAAATTCTTCTTTTGGCCTGTGAATCGGATATTTTTACATGCCCTACCAGGCTTGGTGCGAAGATGATAGTAACAAGTATCATAGCACAAAGTTACGTTATACTGCTCTTATTAGGAGTCAGGACTCTAGCTGTCTGGAGTATCATAGCACAAAGTTACGTTATACTGCTCTTATTAGGAGTCAGGACTCTAGCTGTCTGGAGTATCATAGCACAAAGTTACGTTATACTGCTCTTATTAGGAGTCAGGACTCTAGCTGTCTGGATATTTAGTTTTATTTTATCCCCCCCCTGCCCCCAGTTATCAATTTTCATCTACATAGGTGGCACAGTACTACATGGAGGCATATTTCACTTGCATTTTTCCTCGTGCCAGATGGTTTTAATTGTATAGCTTTCAGTTATGAAAGACCAGGGCATACTTACACTCAGCTGATCACTGCCTTCGTATGTCTGTACATTTGTGGTGCTGCCTTTTTGTCTGTTTCCTGGTTCTCTGTGTATAATTCAGAACTTTACTGTAATCTTCAATACACACTTGCAAATTTGATCACTGAACTCCAATCTGATTAAAAATAAAAAAGAAAATAGTAATTGCACAAATTAAACCACCTGGGTACTCGTAATGACACTGACTGTGTGTGAGCTGAATGTCTTCTCTCCTCCTACTGCCAGTGATTTTGTCATCGTGTCTGTAAACACTACTAACCAGGCTGGTAACCACTGAACCTTTTGGGGGCAGGAGGTTGAATGGTGGCAAAGAGCAAACCCCTCTTTGCCGTTCTCCTGCACTAACCTGAACCTGGCACCATCGGGAGCCTTCTGTGTGCAAATGGGGCCCCAGCTTTCTGTAGCATTGGCCCCCATATAGCAAAGCAGAACCTCCCCTTCTCTTTGAAGTGCAGATTCAGGAAGTGGCTTGCTCTGTGTGTGCGCACTTCCTGTTGCTGCGGGTTGTAAATTGCATTGCATCGCCGAGCCCGCTGGCCTGCTCTGTAGGACTCGGAGTGTGAGTGAGCAGGCGAGGCGGGGCTATGTGGAAACAATAGCACATTTTCTAGTAGACTTTATCCATCTTGTCTTCCTTCTTAGTGTTCCCTGTCCCCTGTGCTCTTTCCTGATCATGTTTTCGCAGTTTTTGGCACTGACCTTTTTTCAGAAGGATCAGTCCCAGTCTGTTGCTTCAACTGCTGCAGACTTGAGTATGTTGAGGGCTGAAAGCCCTTTGAGACTTTTTGGTGACATCATCTTCACTGTGCTTGCTGCTGCCGATTTACCTGTGAATTTGAACTCTCAAAAGATGCTATACTGTAATTTTCCGTGCTGTTGTGCATGCCAGTCTGTCTCCATTTTGTCACCTCACAGACAGTAATTTGGCAAAAAATAAAGCTTTTGTACCTTTTGAATGATGGCTTTATGTTTTGAGGTTGTGGTGCCCAGTTAAAATCTTTATTGAAGTAAAATATGAGACATGATGGCAAAGTCGGTTATTTTTGGTTGTTCAGGTTTTGCTTGAAGTATCTGCTTCATTTTTTTGTTGTTGCTGGTAACCTTTGGATACTGCGTTTCAACAATTCAGTCAAGCTAATTGCGTACTGGTTTCTATACATTCGCATATTCATCCTGCGCAAAGCTGTGAGTGTTTCCGAGCCTGCCCCAGGAAGCCTCAAGGGGAGGGCACACCTTGCATGGGACGACGATCCACACCAGCAGGGCACAACAGCCACTCCGCTGTGCACAATTTCGGGTGCTTAAACTGCTGGTTTGAGTGTGGAGAGGAAGTCCACGTGAACACTCCAAACACAGCCAGGGTTGAAATCAGACCCATACCTGAAGTTGAGGCCACACAGCCACCTGGTTGAGCCGTTTTAACATTATTCCTAGAAGTTGAAATTAGGGATGCACCGGAATGAAAATTCTGGGCCGAAAACCGAAACCGAAAATGGCTTCATTGAAAAACATGTTTAAAATATTTTCTTTTTGTTTGTATTAAAAAAACTACAAATTAATTAAGCAATCAAACTTTTATTGATAATAAATAACAGTAATAAGGCTGTTTAACAATAACAAAACTAAATAAAATTTCTTTCTGTAACAAAATTGTGCAAAAAAAAATGCTAGCTGCTTTTTTACTTCAATTTTAAATGTCCTCCACGACTGAAAACGGCTGGTCATCTAAAGCAATGAATTCCATTACTTTCTCTGTTATGTCATTTGCAAATTTCTTAATTTTTTCGAAAACTGTGGCAACCGAGGGTGTTGATGTGCTAGTTGGCTTAGTTTTAACCAACGTTGTTTGACGGTATTCCTCAAATTCAATTGCGTGTCTTGACTTAAGGTGGTGTATTAAACCTGTAGTCGAAAATGTCTTTGCTGTTGAACCCCCTCTTGAAACTTTTGCAGAGCAAATGTTGCATATTGCAACTTTGCTGTCCTCATCTGAAACTTTGAAGTGCTTCCAAACCGCCGACATACTCCGTGTTTGATGCGTAATGACAGCGCGAACGAGACGGGAGGATGGGAGAGGCGTGGCGACAATTTCGGCTTTTATTTTCGGCGCTTTCTTACGTTTCGGCCGAAACCGATAATGCTATTTCGGCCGAAAATTTTCGGCGGGCGGGCGAAATTTCGGTGCATCCCTAGTTGAAATGCATAATGCCCCCGTTAGCTAAGGACCCCAACCTCCGCAGTCTTTTCTAGGACTCTAGTCAAATTGTGAATGTGGATTTTCTCAGTTATTGCCATACATCTGCAGAATCTTTAATTTTCACTAATTAGGAGCTGCATAAAACCAATGAAGAGATTTTATCGGACATTTCCAATTTTCAAGTTGTCCATTAAAGGTACATCAAATTTTCTGTCTGTCATAAGTAGCACTTCATATAATGTACACCTCTTTAGACGAAATCTGTTCTGTTATACAAATAGAACGTCAATCAGTAGATGCGTGTTGCTCTAGAAAGGAAAATGATAGTTTGAGTTTATGCAGGGTTTTGCCATTTCTGTTTCCCATAGGTAGTCACTGCATTGTGACATACATTGTTTTATCATAACATTTCTCCTTTATTTTCGTATGCATGGACTTTTATTAAATATGATTAACATGTCCTCCCCCACCATAAAAAACACTCCTTCATTTACTTGCTTTGCATTCAACGCTAAATCCCCGTCATAGCTGTAGCTAGTCTTATGGGGAGGCCCATCAATTGGCCAAACCTCTAGCTTTGTGCCTCAGCACACAGGAGCAGTATGGGAGTGTAGAATGGTGCATGCAGAAAGGCAGTGTGTGAAATAGCATGAATAATGCCCTGAATTCTGAGGGCAGGGCTGGGCCTCAAGTCTCACACCCAAACTGGTGCGACGCATCTCGTAAGATCTCCAGAATAATGAGCAGCAGAAAATACCAGTCAGAAAATACCCTAACCCTAACTTTTTCGTGTTTTTCAAGGGTTTTCTTTCATAATACTTAATTCGATGTTTAAACTGCACCTATATGGTTTGAACGTTTGGCCTGTTTCAGGTCGTTCTTGGAATACATGTTTTGATTTTAGAGGTTACCGTAGAGTGGTTTTATTGTTTCTGTAATTAATTTGTATTTGATGCTGTTAGTGGCAGACGGGTAACTTTCGCTCTCTGCAGTATATTCCCGTAGCTATTTTCAGCTGGTGCCGGCTGGCCAAGTGTCTCTGCTTAATTTAAAACCATTCCAGTAACACCAAAGTAGCTTATTACGCTGCGGCCAAATTGTGACTCTTCGTTAGCTAATATTGGTTTATTTTGGGTAGTTTTTATTTGGGGTTATTTGTCGAATAGGAAGCTTCATTTGACCCACGATGCTATGTATATATTATGTGCACGTCCTCGCTAGAGTGTAAATTATCTGATTTTAAACTGGGTATAAATGCTCATCTCTGCACCACCTATCTGATTACAAAACCCCCTGGTAGCAACAGGGTACAGGTACTTCTGTACTCCACATGACCTTGATAAAAACAGAGTTATAAATGGAGCAGCAGGTGCGGTGAAAAGGGTTCACAGTGAGATATGATGGGATGTTTATTCCAAGCCAAGTGAATAGTCTAATGGCAGGAATCTGAATTTGTTTTTAGTTGGTTAGCAGATATTTTATCTAAACAATATTAGTTGTATAGCAGGTAATTTTTTGCCTTGTTCCAGAGCACAACATTATCGATTTTATTTCTAAATTATTCAGCCCTCTTCAAGAATACTTTGTTTGTTTGTTTGCCTTTTTAATATTTACTCTTTCATAGATCTTACGCAAGTCATAGTTAAGCAAAATCTGTTTTAGCCATTGGTGTTATTTCAGGACCATCTTTGCATTTGCAGGTCAGAGATAATGTCTCTACTGCTTTACACATACGTTCATATGTTTCTAACCATCCATTTAATGCCTTTTGATAAACATATGAAATGTTACTATCATGTTATTCAGGGGAACCAGAAATCCTGCATACATTCTTGATGCCTCTCATTTCATGATTTGACAGTTTATCTGCCGTGTGCTTGTGCTACGTTGAACATGTTGTACAGTGGTGCTGAAGATTCTGAGAGAAAACATCATGAAAACAGCCTCTCAGTGAGGGAGTGTTCCCCATTCAGAAGCGAGCCTGTCCCCTGATGAGATCACACTGGGCCTGACATCACACAGTGAGATAAGTATAATTTTGCAAGAAGCAGCAATTGGAGTTTGTGGCAGCTCAGTGGTTGTCAGCCACGGTCCCGGTGACCCACTGTTCTTGCCGTATTTTGTTCCAGCTGAACATTTTAATTAGACTTGATTGAGCTGTTGGTTCAAAGCAACTAACTCGTGAGCGGAAGAATATTTATCGTTTTGAATGATATGCAGTTACTTAAGTTGTCTTACCAGAAGTGGCAAGTTGTTTTTCCCTTGCTGCAGTTTCATTGGTTATTTGATGTAATAAGATGCGGTACTATGTGCACCTGAACAACCATCAAGCACAGTGTTGTGCAAATATATTGAAAATGTTTCAAAATTCTGCCTGATTTCCTCTTTACTGTTAATCTTTTTATTGTCGAATTAAAGCTTCATTCCAGATTGATCCTAAATGTTCGTTGAAGATGTTTGGTTAAATGCCTTCCCTGCTTTTCCTAAAGAAATACGCATGTACTTTCGATTGGACGTTATACAACACATAATCAGCATGACGTCTGTAAACTATGTTCATGTGCACCCTGTGCGTGGCACCTACCCGCGCCAGCTGACGGCAGGCTCTCACCGTGGCCTGGTTGTATCTCTGGCCACGCTCGGTGTCAGTGAGCTTAATGTACAAACTTTATGGTCCGTTCCACATCCGCATATAACCATGGTGTAAAAATGCCAGGATCCAGGGCTGTTATAATGAAAAGCGAGTCTGCCTTATGCTCTGTGTACGTTTGGTGAGGAAATGGTATATTTGTAATCATTTTGTGGAGGTTGGAAAGAATTCTTATGGATAATGCATTTAAGGTTTTGTTATCAGTCATGGGGGCTGCAGGAGCATGATGTCTTGGTTCTTCATCTAGCTCTAGACTGTAATATTGCACGTGTCCCTTGATTTTTCAAAAACTTTTTAACTTTTTTTTTTTTTAATCATTAAATCTAGAGAATCACTGTAGTTGAACTACACGTTGCTTTATGTAATGTCTGCAGTGTTCTGCAGTCCCCGCTTGTCTGTTGCTGCAGAATAATATAATCAGTAAGCATCTAACCAGAATGTCCAGTGTTTCAAAACTGCACTGAGCACAATGTTTCCTTAGATCGTGATATATAACCACCACAAAAAAATGGGATCATTAAACTCTCATGCCAGCGGGCGGGTCTATGTGTGTGGTGGCGTGCTGCCCCGCAGCATTTTACCAGTAAAGTGGGACATCGCATATAGCCCATCGGCCCCGTGGAAGATGGAGGGCGGCCGACTTCTTGGGCTGTGCAGCGTCTCGGCCGGGTGTTGGCGTCAGGCCGCATGTCAGTGCCCCTAGCACGGCCGCCACGTGCACGGCCGTGCGTTAGAAGAGCAGACGTGAACAGACAGGATGCTGTCAGCTTTGCTTTGCAGATGGGCTGCTACTTTAAATACTGTTTCTGCAATGCAGCTGTCTCTGCTGACAAGAGGTCTGACTTTTGATTTTTCGTGTTTATTATTATTGATCCTTAATAACAATTATTATGGATCCTCTCGGAAGCACCTCCAATAAATTATCTGAAGTAGCCAAGTCAATTTCTAAGAATAAAAATCTAAAATGGTTAAAATTGGAACAAGAATTCTACCCTCTTTGTATGCTTGCAAAATCTGACTCCGCTCTTAGGGCTGAGCCCACCTAGCTGGGCCAATGAATGTTCAGTTTGGTAGATGCCCAATCAAATAGTCATGTGAAACATCGCTAGAGCCAACCTGGAAGGGCTAGTTTTTATAAATGTCGCACTTTCTCATCATTAATTCTGAGGCACAAGAATACACTGGCAAGTTCAGCTGGTTTGCACAGCTTTTTTCCCCCCTTCTCCTAGCATCTCCAGGAATTTTGGCAGAGGAATTTGCAGTATTTTGTTAGCTAAAATTTATTTTGTAGCCCTGGGTCTACTTAAAAAAAGTTCTGTCTTCATTTATGTTGAAAATGTGCTACAAAATAAGCGTCTTTGGGGCCATTATGGTTAATAAAAACATCACAGCTGCCACTTGGATGAAGCATCTCCCACAGACACCACAAAACACATCATTTGTCACTGTGTTCTGCTCTTACGCTCTGTGACCTTGGAAACTTCTCATGAAGGGATTTGCAACCTTGATGAAGATAAATGTGATTTGGAGTTTTTGTATGCTTTATATATTTATGTAATGTGTGGAGAAGCGCAATATACATACACAATGAATAGATAAATGTGAGAAGGCACGCATTTAATGTAGTGTAGTTTGCTGTTGTTTATCTAGGCCTTTTGTATTAGTACCTGTGTTTCTGGTTGATGCTGCTTTTTATGCTGTCTTTATTTTGAATGGATACATTACTCGATCTCCAACTGACAGTAAAAAAATGAAAACAAAACAAATCATTGTTTTCTCTTCCAGATCCCTGACGCCTACTGTGTTTTGGTCTTTTGTGTATTTGTTCTTCAGAGTTGTCTGTGTGCCTGTCCTCCATTTCTTTTTGAAATAGTCTAAATTTCTTTTAAAACGACATTGAACATGAAATGTGTTGCTCACCTTTAAGATGAAGTTCTTGTTTTGATGTAGAGGTGTTCAGGGAGCCCAGCCTTCTTCAGGGGCAGGACTGTCACAATTGTGCATAGATGGTTGGCCTTTCACATTGTGCCAGAAGATCTCGCAACCACAAATTTAACATGCATCCGCGTGAATCGCCTTTGTCGACACATGCATGTTTTGGGCTAGTGCAGCTTAGCTTTGTTTGCTCAGTTTCCTGATGCTAGTTAAACTGTAAAACCAGTTCTTAACTCAGTGAAATATGGGTGTATGTGTCCAAGAATTTTCTCTCCTCACTTATGTTTTCAGATTAGCCTGTTTTCCGTGTCTAGTGATTTCTTAAGACCCTCAGAGTCCCCCAACGTGGATCATTTTATCATCCTTGATGTTTAATGGAATATTGGTTAATTTCTCTAACCTTTATAACTGGAAATCCCCGGCTGTAGGCCTTTAGTGTTCTTCAGCTTCCTTGCCTGCCTGTTGTCTGCAAGAGGCTTGGCCTTATTGTCTGTTTCCATAGCTTTTTCAGATAATTGACACAACAGGGGAGAGTGGTACATTTTCCATTTTTATGAATTTTTCTTACTTTCCATCCCTGTCTGCAGAGGTCAGTAACCTTCCTCTGCCTTTCATCTTGCTGACAATGAATTTCAGTGTTGGTTCATTCCATTTTTATCGTATTCCAGAGAGATTGTGCATCCTTGCAGGTGGTTTACATGCTTCTGTAAGCCTGTGGTAAATTTTCAGATCTGCTGTGTTCATCCTTTTGTCTCGCCTTTTTATGTATGTTAATATTAGAGAATAGTAATGATTCAGCCACATCTAAAAAGAATGTATTCATTTGCCCTGTGCAGTGTTTTTGTTTTTGAATTTATAAGATTTAGCTCATGCTTTTTTTATAGTTACATTTATGAATCCTCAGGGGTGTGAATAAGATTGAGAGCACTCTGTGTTGGTGTCTGGTGTTTGTGCATTATATAAGGCAGGGTGGGGGGGCTGAATGTCTCATTTTGCCGCTGTGATTCAGGGAAACTTTGTGTCAGTTGGGCCCAGCATTCAGCATATGTAGAATGAACGCCGTTCCAGGTTTTGTAATCCCCTTTCTACTCAGACTTGTTCTCACTAAGCCTTTTACACTTGAATGAAGGAGGCCGTAGAGACACGGAGAGGATCTCGCAATCTCTCAGGCCGTGCCGCTCACGTTAAGAATCTATCGTAGCCGAAGGGAGATGGGTACAAGCCAAACCATGAATGACATCTAGGGTCATGTTTAATTTAAGAGATGCAGTGTGTCGGCTTTTGAAGATTGTGTGAGCTGTGTGTGTTTCTTGGCTATTTTTTGTTTTCTTCAAAGCAGCTTTTAAATATTCCATTTTATTGCAAATCAGTTTCATCACAAATCAATATTGCGTCGATCTGCTTTTAGCTGAAGGGTTGACATGCATGGGGTTTCCTTTTCAGGTGGAGGCGGGCCGAAGGGCGATACGCCTTGGAGAGGGCCTCCATCATCTGCCACTGGAACTGGCTGCAGGCCCAGGTCTCCGACTTGGAGTACCGCATCCGCCAACAGACTGACATTTACCGGCAGATTCGCTCAAACAAGGTCAGTGCAGGGACACAGGTCACCAAGGCAACCGAGGGTCTTGCCGGTTGTGGTGAGATCAATAGCTCACCATCACACGAGGCTTCACTGGGTGGCTAGACGTCTTAGTGTTGTGTGACAGGGAACCAGTAATTCAGGTTCTGTATTTGCATTTTTGACCTTCAGTTCCAGCGCACTTTCTGCACCGTGGCTTCCTTCATTTAGGCCTGTATGAAGGTAGATAATCGGATCCTTGCAAGTTGTATAGACAGCAGCTGTCTCAGACCCTGCGGGCCGTCACACACGCGCTTTCTGTTAGTTACAGGGTGGCCTATCCGTGTGTTATTTTAAGTTTAAAATGTGTTGCGATTTTTAGGCTGATTTAGTTGATATGCTGTTGTATCCCCAAAGAAGAAATTTTAGTCACATGTCTAGAAAAAGCAGTGCTTAATGCTCTGAGTAAAAACCTGGCTTTCCTGTAGTAGAACTTGACACTCCTGTTGTTCTCCTAACCTTCAAATTACATTTGTGCATTTCATTGTACTGTCTCGAGAAACAAAGGAAGACTGGGAAGCCATGCTTTTTGGGGTCATAACATAAATATTCAGTTGTAGATAACTATGGTAGCAACACTTAGGAAGGGAAAACAAGCGTTTGTCTTTATCATCTCGGAGCACCGACGGGGTCAGCAGTATCACGAAGGTCACCTGACTCATTGTGATGTAGCGTTAATGTTCTGAGCCTGAGGTCAGGTGCTGTAGTTGGGATGGGCAGCCTTATTCAGAAAGGGCTGCTGGCTGTGTGGCCAAATTATATCACTGATTAGAGGACTCATTGGCTGAAGAGTCCTCACATCTGAGTTTGAACAGTTGACCTGGTGTTTATCTCACAAACCTGCGTACACACTGGCCCTAGGCGGATACGATTGCCCACCCCTACACCATAGTCATAGATAGGATTTATAGATTTTTGTTTGACTGGTATTGTCACATTTGTCCCTGCAGGGATCGATAACACTTGGGGACACTGTTGCATGTGATGTGTCCACGGAGGATGGCATGAAGTCAGAACCGATCTCTTGCCCGGTCACACGAGTAAGAACCTTTCAGATCGACCTTTGCTGGTATTTGTGTTCTTATACATGAGCATTTCGAGATAAGGGTCCCCCGCTGGGGAGAGAGTGGAATGTTGCATCTGAGACACCATAAGGGCTGAATGTTTCGCTGCATTCTGGGCTTTGCATGTGGCTGGTTTTCTGTAATTCTACCAGGCTGACATTCTATCGCCCATTGGTTAACAGCAATCGCTGCAGGTCTTTCAGAAATATTTTGAATACCATTGTCATTGCCTTTTATGAGACAGTCGCCAGTTTAATACTTAAAAATAACACTCATTCTATAATATTCTTCTCAGGTGTTTTAAGTCAGTCCTTTAGATTCATAAAGCATGTGGTCCTTAGGTACGGAAGGACCAGGTTTTCTGTCTGTGGGTCACTGGTTCAGTTCCCAATCCAATATTCCATGCTGTGGCTATCGACACTGAGTGTATGCATGCTTGTGTCTCCATGCATATGGGTATACAATAAGCTGCTGTGTCTAAAAAAAGATAAAGCTGTCGGTCGCATCCCCTTACTCTGCAGGCTATCAAGGTGTTACGTGTCCTGCTGGGTTCTCTCTTCCCTGCCATTTTTCCAGTCAAATTCTGTATACTCTATGTTGCAGAGCTTCATGAAGGGATTAATTTAATGCCTTTCCAGTTGTATGGTATTATTTAATATTAAATGCAATGTAGGAGGATAAATGAAGGTTAATTCATCCTGATAGCAAAAATGAGGAGGAATATTTGTGCCGGAATTTTGGAAGCAATTAGACAAAATTAGTAAAGTTTCTCAGCCGAAGACATTATTTGGGTACTCTGTTATTTTCACAATAGTAGGAATCATGTCTTTTATAAGAATGGATTGTAAGTTGAGAGAGCACACTGGCCTGAAGCCTGGTATAATATCGAATTCAGAATGAGCTCCTGTGAGCAGTTAGGTGTGGTAGACAGATCGTTAAATTTGGTCTGAAATGTCTGGGTGAGGTTCTGACTTCTTGAAGTGTTTCTGAGCTTGTAACACGATTTAGCAAGTAAAGGCCCACTGGGAACATTCTGTATGCTGGTGTGAGTTCAGATCCCAGAGGGGAAGGCAGTCCAGAACAGTAGTAGTTGTCTTTTTAGGAGTCGGGGGGGTCAGATTTGTCATTTAGCAGGTGTTATCTGTCAGATGGTGCATCAGCTGATCTGTGACCAGCCGCCTCATCTCCCTGTAGGTTCCCGGGTCTAGCGGCGCAGGGTGCTTGGGCTTCACTCACGGTCCCCTGTCAAAAGCATGCGTACCTGAGAGGCCAGTTAATGGGATGGTCAACAGGTATGGATCATGCGGTGTGAATTAAAAAAAATATCAGCAGTGTCTGTCTCCATGGTCAGTACTGATTATCAACATGTTGGCGGGGGGGGGGGGGGGGGGGGGGGGGGGGGGGGGGGGGGGGGGGGGGGGGGGGGGGGGGGGGGGGGGGGGGG
>JABFDZ020000049.1:12855960-12882314 GCA_019775955.2 Pollimyrus isidori | reverse complement strand
TGTGTTCGGCACCCTTTTGTTCTGTGTATGATTATGCTGTTTCCAAGGGGCCCGGTACAGGTGTTGGAGTCTTTGGGGTGGTAAAATATGGCGGTAGATGTGTAAATACCGTTTTATTAAATAAAGCTCTGTAAAGATACAGCTAACTGAAGTGGCTCTGAGTGCTTAATCTTTTCATGCTGAGTCCCACATGGCTGCCCTGGTTCCAAGGTGCCTGATTGAGGTGTGACAAACAGCAGAGTGAACCTGTGATGAAACCACAGACTGCTAAGCAGCTCATCGTACTGTCATTATGTTTAGTTACAGGTGAGTGTGCACCACTTATTTTTTAACCTGTCTTCAAGACGTAAGTGAGTATGGATATTGTATAAAATATCTGCAACTGTAGTATGTGTGAGAATTCCCCACTTTGAGGTAAGCTTAAGTGTATTTTTTCATTCTGAAGTGGCTCACTGCGTTAGAATATGTCACTTCTGATTGGTAACCTGGCAGTTGAAATCCCTGCCTTGTCAGAGTGACTTTATCATTGGGCCCCTCGCTGGTGGGTTCAAGTAGAAGGCTATGGAAATTATCCCTTTTGTTTCCCAATAAGTAACCACAGTAAAATGTTTAGCTAATGCAGTGCCACAGATTTTCTTATTTGTTTGGAATGAAGCCCCATCAGATCCATGATTTAAATTATGTTTATGAGGAAAATGTTTAGCCCAGTTATGAAATGAAAACAATGCCTTTTATCCTATTGTTGGATGTAAATATGCATCCAATTTCTGTACTTTCATACATATAGAATGCATACATTCGTATATTAAATGTTACGATTCATATATTAAATGTTTCTTTATCTTTCCCAGATTCCCACCATCCAGAGCCTCCAGGGGTCAGGAGGAATGTTACTTTATAAATAAAATGTTTTAAACAATAAACCTGAGTCAGCCACCATAATCTTTCAATATTTATTTACTAACATGCCTGCAAACAGTTTATGTGTAATTCAATTAAAAGTAAACAAAATTAAAAAGTAACAATGTTAAAATATAAAATGGAGAAAAAGTTTAAACTATTTGGAAGGTGTCAGGAATAATGTCAAAGGAGAATGAAATTAGAATCTAAAATGAAATAAAGAAAATTGTTCTTCATGTTTGGCCGGGCAGACAGGAGGCATTACTGTTTGACGCGCTCATCCAGCTCCTTCATAACATGCTGAACCCAGTCATCCTTGGGATTGACACACAGTTCTCCGCCTTTTTTGGTATAAAGTCTGAAAATTAAAAAAAAAATGCATCTACTTCTTGAATTTCTTCTGCATACATTTCATTCCTGAACTAAAAACAGTTCTGTCGTAGATATTTTGCATGAAACAACCTTTAAACTACAAAGCAGTAATAGTTCAAAACAATATTTACATAATTCCAGGATTAGGGCAGTCCCCTCTGGTCTTCTCATATCCAGCTATCAGGTCTATGCTCAGTTTCCCAGGAAAGTGTCTAAAACAGCACTGATCTGGTCCATCAGCATCTGGAGAGATACAGTATGAAGAACCAAAAATGTATGCACAGGCTACATACAAAATGTATACAGCCACTCTAAATACATACATGAAACTCTATTCATATCTCACAATTGGCTCCATAATCTTTATAAATCATTTCAATAAAATACTGAGAAAGTCCTGATAAAACTGTAGCTGTAAACTTACCTTGAGCCAGAGAGGAGGACAGCAGCACTGTCATCAGGAGAAAGAAGGCAGAGATCTGATGGGACTTCATGATTCCACTGGATGCTTGTGAAGATCAGCGTCGCTTCTGCAGCTAAACTGAGGCCAGCAGAGTTGAACCACATTCTTTTAGAGAGGTTGTGTGACTCGAGGTGTAATGGGTGGGGTGGATGAAAGATTGAAGATAATGCATAATCATTGTCAATTTCACAATGATATGTTGGGCAGTACCAGTCTTTTCTGGGAAATCTGTATAACGTAACACAATGTCAGCTTTGACAACCGTTTGGACCTGGCAAACTATAACTCCTCAGAGGCTCAGCCGACACTTGCCGTATCTGAGCTTGTTAGTGCGCCAAAAGTTACGCTGGTTTTTAGCGTAACTCTGCGTATGCGCGCCTCAGAGGCTGGGCTGGACTTTGCGGACTGTGAGTCATTGAGTGGAGTATGCATCTGTCTTATGGGCAGTTACAGGTTTCCTTGTCGCTGGAATTTGGCTGCAGGTTTCTGGCTGTCCAGTGGGGGTGAGGTGTCCCTTTTGATGTAGTGATCAAGGGCCTCATGCATAAACAGTGCGTACGCACGGAAATGTTGCGTACGTCTGTTTCCATGCTCACATCAAGATGTATAAAAACTAAACTTGGCTACGCTCATTCTCACGGCAGCTCCAGACATGGCGTACGCACGTTTCTGCTCGACTTTGTAAACGGACGGCACTTAGTGGCAAGTCATGGCTACTACATGTGGTTTCCCTTTGAAAACTCACAATCATGATGCTGACTTTATCCAATACACCAACATTAATTGTGTGTTGTTTATAAATGTACGGCACCTCATTTTTAATCAATTTCTATCAAGTGCTTTTCAGTGAGAACTTGCGGACCGATAGGGTATTTCACAGTCAACACCAAGTCCCGCCATGCCAGCTATATGGGACGACATAATCCGCTTGTCATCCAGATACATAAAACTTCCTTACACTGTGGTTGAACAGACAAAGATTAAAGCGCAACTTGCAGTGATGTCTGGTTTTCCCAATGTACTATCCAGTAGGTTTTCTGTCCTTCCTGCCTTCTGATGAGCCACACCTGCTCCTGGTATTTACCTGACTGGATAGTAGCTCTCCAGGGCCGGAGTTGGAGACCCCTGCTATAAAGGTATATTCAGAGAACATATTTGCTTATGCTTATGTAAATAAAAAGTACTTTCACTCTATTAATGAACAAACTTTGTAAGATTCGAACATGTCATTAATGCTTTGGCGTCGCTGCCATTAAATCTGAGAGATATGTCCCACTCGCATTTTATATTTATTCGTTTGGATCCCCCCACATTTAACATAAAACATTAGTTTTATGTCAGTGTGTCCCACCATTCAAAATGCTTCTGACACCCCTGCATTAATGTTGTGGGTAGATGGCCTGGCTCAACCACAGATTCATTCATTCTCAGAAACTGTGCTGTTGTTAACAAACTTGAAGATGGGGTGCTATGTGATGGCCGGCTGCTCGGTGAGAAGATGTTTCCCATTTTATAAATTGGCCTGATACTGTAAGCTTTGTTTGATTTAACCATTTGATGACTTAGGGGACAGTAGGTACCCACAGAAATCATGGCTTCTCACGCCACTCGCAAACCCACAGAATGAAGAGGAGAGGCGTTTTAATGCCCCCCCCCCATTCTCGGGCTTGATGATGGTGACTGTAGGGCAGCTTTAAGGCTGCTGGCGCTGCCTGGACCAGACCGGCCACTGGGGTGCTGCTATACATGCGGTCCGCAAAAAGTGTGTGGCATTGTACGCGCATGTAGCGTTTTGCATAATCTGGCACAAAATCGTGGCTTGCTGGTATCTCAAGAGCTTAGGTACGATGAACCTGACCCTGAGCCACCAAATTTTCCGCCAAATGGAACAGCGTCGCAACCTCAGTATCACACAGCGAACCATTCAGATGTTTTAATTCATTGGCAACATCTTACAGCTTTCACTGGTTCTTTTTGTGACTGCAGCACAGCTTCAGTCAGCACACAGCCGGATGGTCACCTCCCGGGTTCTGCCCGTGTCGTCCTCGGCACTGAGGGCACCTCTTGTACTATTGTCTGTAAAAATAAACTAAATTAACTAATTTAATAAAATTAAAATATAAAATGCAGTAAAAGTTTATATGATTTGGAAGATGTCAGGGAATAATGTCAATGGAGAATTAAATTAGAATCTAAAATGAAATAAAGAAAATTGTTCTTCGTGTTTTGCCGGGCAGACAGGAGGCATTACTGTTTGAGGCGCTGATCCAGCTCCTTCTTAACATGCTGAACCCAGTCATCCTTGGGATTGACACATACTTTTTCATCTTTTTTGGTATAAAGTCTGAAAATTCGAAAACAAAAAAAATTTATCTACTCGTTGGATTTCTTCTCCATACATTTCATTCCTGAACTAAAAACCAGTTCTGTCATAGATATTTTGCATGCAACAACGTTTGAACCACAAAGCAGTAATATATCGAAACAATATTTACATAATTCCAGGTTTAGGGCAGTCCATTCTGGTCTCTTCATATGAAGCTATCAGGTCTATGCTCAGTTTTCCAGGAAAGTGTCTAAAACAGCACTTTTCTGGTCCATCAGCATCTGGAGAGATATAAGAACAGAAAATGTATGTACAGGCTCATATAAAAATATATACAGTCACTCTGAATACATACATGAAACATGCACATACTGTAAAGAGATTGAGATCTCTATTCATATCTCACAATTGGGTCCATAATCTTTATAAATCATTTAAATAAAATACTGACTAAGTCCTGATAAAAGCTGTGAGATGCTGCAGACTTACATTGAGCCAGAGAGGAGGACAGCAGCACTGTCACCAGGAGGAAGAAGGCTGGCTGATGGGACTTCATGATTCCACTGGATGCTTGTGAAGATCAGCGTCGCTTCTGCTGCTAAACTGAGGCCAGCAGAGTCGAACCACGTTCTTTTAGAGAGGTTGTGTGACTCGAGGTGTAATTGGTGGGCTGGATGAAAGATTGAAGATAATACAGAATCATTGTCAATTTCACAATGATATGTTGGGCAGTACCAGTCTTTTCTGGAAAATCTGTATAACGTAACACAATGTCAGCTTTGACAACCGTTTGGACCTGGCAACCTATAACTCCTCAGAGGCTAAACCGACACTTGCCATATCTGAGCTTGTGAGTGTGTCAGAAGTTAAGCTGGTTTTTACCGTAACTCTGCGTGTGCTCGCCTCAGAGGCTGAGCCGGAGTTTGCTCTAACTCACCATGTGCGCACCTCAGAGGTTGGGCCAGAGTTTGCGGACTGTGAGTTAGCGAGTATAGGATGCAACTGTGTCTTGAGCCAGTCAGGCCTTGTCGCTGGAATTTGGCTGCAGGTTTCTGGTATACTGTTTAGAAATGTACGGCACCTATTTTCAAATTAATTTGTATCAAGTGCTTTTCAGTGAGAACTTGCGGACCGATTGGGTATTTCTCATTCAACACCAAATCCCGCCATGCCAGCTATATGGGACGACATAATCCGCTTGTCATCCAGATACATAAAACTTCCTTACACTGTGGTTGAACAGACAAAGATTAAAGCGCAATTTGCAGTGATGTCCGGTTTTCCCAATGTAATCGGAGCCATCGACTGCACGCATGTTGCTATAGAGCAGGGATCTCCAACTCCGGTCTGGGAGAGCTCCTATCCAGTATGTTTTCTGTCCTTCCTGCCTTCTGATGAGCCACACCTGCTCCTGGTATTTACCTGACTGGATAGTAGCTCTCCAGGGCCGGAGTTGGAGACCCCTGCTATAAAGGTACATTCAGAGAACATATTTGCTTATGCTTATGTAAGTAAAAAGCACTTTCACTGTAATAATGTACAAAATATATGAGATTCGAACATGTCATTAATGCTTTGGCGTCGCTGCCATGAAGTATGAGGGATATGTGTCCCTATTTTATTCATCTGGACCCCCCCACATTTAACATAAAACATTTGTTTTATGCCAGTGCCCCCCCCCCCCATTCAAAATTGCTTCTGACGCCCCTGCATTAATGTTGTGGCCTGGCTCAATCAATGATTCATTCATTCTCAGAAAGTGTGGTGTCGTTAATATACCAAATTATCCCAAATCTCTTGGTGAGGTCATATCCTCTCATGGCTTCTCTTACCACTGCTATGCAGATGACACTCAACTCATCCTCTCCTTCCCTCCTTCAGACACTCATATCTCCAGTAAGATATCTGCATGTCTAGCAGACATCTCATCTTGGATGACTGCTCACCAACTGAAACTCAACCCCAGTAAAACACACCTGCTTTACATCCCGGCTGACTCATCCCCCCTCCTGGACCTTGCGATTTCCATTGACTACTCCCTGATCTGTCCTTCGGTTACTGCTCGCAACCTTGGGGTTACCATGAACAATCGTCTGTCCTTTTCCCCACATATCGCCAACCTTTCCCGCTCTTGTCAGTTTCTCCTGCTTAATATCAGAAGGATACGTCCATTCCTTTCCACACAGGCTACCCAGATACTTGTTCAGTCGCTCCTAGCAGGTTTACCACTGAGTGCCATTCGTCCCCTCCAACTGATTCAGAATGCAGCTTCTCGACTTGTATTCAACCTTCCCAAGTTCTCCCATACTGCTCCTTTGCTGCGCTCCCTACACTGGCTTCCTATGGCTGCCCGAATCAGATTCAAAACACTGATGCTCGCATACAAAGCCAAAAATGATCTGGCACCATCCTACCTAAAAGACCTCGTCACACCCCGCACTGCTCCGCGATCTCTCCGATCCTCCAGCACTGCTCAACTGGTCCCACCACCCCTCAAGGGAGGCTGTGGAGACTGGTGAAATAGCACTTCTGGTATTATACTCTGATGGCGCTACTACTTTTTCCTTTATATAAAAAAAATAATTTAAAAAACCTACACATTCCCACGAGTTACTTTGATTGGTATTCATATACTTGGTTTTATTGAGCTAGTATCGGGAAAATTCATTGTAGAGTCTTAAAGTACTTATATAAGTCGCTTTGGCTAAGGGCGTCTGCCAAATGCTGTAAATGTAAATATTGGTTACTTACCGAGTGTTATGATTTGATCTGCCAGTCAACCATGTATTTAGACTCTGCATTTAACATCACATGGGCAACAGCCAAATGTCAGTATGCACCGTGATGCAGAAAAGTGCACTGTGAGGTAGCCGACTTTCTGCAAAAGAGGCAGAAGGTCATATCTGAGCTTTTCTAAATCAAGCAGATAAGTGAGTCATTGTTAATACGTCAATGCCCTTTCTTTGTTGAGGTGCAAAGAAAGCTCCTTCCAATGGCAAGCACAGAGACCTAGCCCATTGAGCCACAGGCCACAGAGGGGTAGTTGTTGTGATATATATTGGCAAGGTTCTGAAAAGGAAGTTGCCTGATATTTGTCACCACAGCTGGGGGGGCATATCTGATGGTATACTTCTTGATCTAAGGCTTAACCTGTGGACCCCCACATTCCCTCTCTCTCCCCCTCCTTCCCCTTCAGCCCGCTGCTGAAAGACCGCAAGGTGGTGCAATCCCTCGCACTGCAGAATGCCAAGATGGCAAAACTGCCCCCTTCTAGCAGTGATGTGTTCTGTCGTTTCACCCCGGAGTCGCTGGCGGAGATCGAGCGGCGGATCCTCGAGGAAAATGCCGAGAAGAGCAAGGATGTAGAGGTAGCAGAGGAGGATCTACCAAAGCCCAGCAGTGATTTGGAAGCCGGCAAGGTCCTGCCATTCATCTATGGAGACCCACCACCAGAGATGATGAACATACCTCTAGAAGATCTGGATCCTTTCTACAAAGCACAGAAAGTCAGTCCAGTCCTTAAGAACCTCCGATCTAAAATCTCCATTTTTAAGACCAAATGTGGCGTATTCCAAAAGTATATTTATGAATGCTATAAGTGAGATTTTCAGAAACCCTGCAGAGGTCCTCACTTGCTTTTTGGCCTGAACATTTTCAGACCACGTACCAGCGTACAGATGCTCCCCTGGTTATGATCCGATAAACCTATAATAAGGCAAAAATATTGTGCAAGAATTAATTTTACTGCAGGACACCTATCCTAACAAACATCATAGCCTAGCCTAGCCTGCCTTAAACATGCTTAGAACACTTAGATTAGCCTGCAGCTGGGCAAAATCATTAGCACATTATAGCATATTTTATAATGAAGTGTTGAATATTTCACATAATTTATTGAATAATCATATCCATTGTAAGCTCGTAATTTAAAACCAACATTTCCAATGTTTTTGTGTCCTACCTAGATAATTCATGCATGATTGCAGGCAATGAAGGATCTGTAACCTTGTACTGGACAAGCAGAGGAAAAATAGTTGGGTGGATAAATTATAATAGAATCAGACATGACGGGTTCATTGAATATTCAAGAATCTCTAAGTAAATTTTAATATTAAGCTAATTTCTGTTTTGGTTTATGTATCTAGAAACAAATTTTGTTTCTTATGAATTCATTTTGCCTGCAATATGCAGTAATTCAATTCCTTCAGTTGACATTTTACTTTCAAACAAAATAGAACATATAAGGAATGCTATATCGATATGACTGATACATTCATCATAATATTTTAGTCATGTGTTAGTTTGTATACAGGATACAGTTTCCTGAAATTCTACCCCATAATTTCCATTCTGTATTAGAATTTGTCAATGTCCTCAAGCAAGTAGAAGGCATCTAATAGTTATTCCTATGATTCATGTCTACTAATCCTTTTCTCACTCCTCCATTAAAAGAATTGTTTTTTGTTACATAAACCACGTTTTACCCTTGCAGTTTCTGGTTGTGCTTTGCCACTTATTGCTTTAATACAATAAAAATAAAATGTGGTAATATTTCCCATCTCTCTCTACCTCCAGACATTCATAGTCATCTCCAAAGGAAACACAATCTACAGGTTTAATGCTGAACCAGCCTGTTACATTTTGAGCCCTTTCAATATTGTGAGGAGATCAGCTATCAGAGTTCTCATACATTCATATCCTTTTGCAAATCGGCTCCAAATAAAGCCGTCATTAAATTTTGTAAGTTACTGTACTGTTTCATATAAAAAAGCTGCTCTGGTGATTTTCTCCTTGTTAAGCACAACCAAGAAGTGATCTAAATGATGTTATATTTTAATATATTACTAGAATTGTTCAGAATTTTGTATAATATTTTTTAACAGCTAAATAGCAATGAGTTATTTTGTGAACAATTACTTAAACCAAGGGATTACCTTAAGTGCATGTTTTGGCTACAGCAAAAAAAGCATTTGATATTCTTAACTCCACGTTACGTTGTTCAGCATGTTCATCATGGTAACTATCCTGTCAAACTGTGTGTTCATGACGATGAGCAACCCCCCAGCATGGAGTAAAACTGTCGAGTAAGTTTCCCGTGCCTTTATTGAAATGAAATAACATGATTTGTTCCACCAGTGTAAGTACTTTCTATGGCTGTGGTAAAGTGCTGCACATTTGCAAATGGGACTATGTCACACAATATAAAATTGGAAATGTCCAGCATCCAGACTGCTTAATATACTCAGAACTGCTACGGATTTTACGCAACAAAGACAAAGTCTTCATCTGTCAAATTCACAGTATGACTGAGACATCTGTACAATGGAATGCTTGTGTTGAGGCTCACATAGTTGCACATAGTCACCCAAACAATATGTTTGTACTGCAAAATATAAATAATGGGAATGGGGAGAAAGTAAATAAGTCAAATAAAATAAATAACATACATAGAAATGAATAAAACACACAGTCTCTATTCTTCAATTTTTATTTGCATACATTTCGCATAGAAAGTGTTCCAGTGAATTCTAGTTTTCTTTTGATGCTTAACGTTTAAAACCTGTCCAAAAGCTTTTTGTAGTTTATTGTGTAGACCAGGGGTCACCGACCTTTTTGTAGTTTATTGTATAGACCAGGGGTCACCGACCATTTTGTAGTTTATTGTATAGACCAGGGGTCACCGACCTTTTTGTAGTTTATTGTATAGACCAGGGGTCACTGACCTTTTTGTAGTTTATTGTATAGACCAGGGGTCACGGACCTTTTTGTAGTTTATTGTATAGACCAGGGGTCACGGACCTTTTTGAAACTGGGAGCTACTTCACAGGTACTGAGCCATACGAAGGGCTACCGGGTCGAAACGCCCTCCTAAACTTATCTAAAATTCATGTATAGTAAACATGTTTTAAGATATTGTCATTTTCAAAGCTTTATAAATGCAAATGTGATTAAAGAAGAATAGCGACAAGATCAAATTAAATTTTAGACGCTGCTCACTGGCGAGTTGTGCTATTTTTAGGACAGGTCTGTGGGCGACTCATGTGGTCATTGGGGGCATCCTGGTGCCAGCGGGCACCATGTTGGTGACCGCTGATACAGACGCCACACATGTACAGTTCATTGATTTCATCATTATATCTCCTATTGTTTCTGTATATTATTTTTCTGTAAAAAAAAAAAAATTCTCAAATGATTACAACCACCTGTCAGTTTTATGTTAACATTAACGATAAGGGATGCTGCATAGTGAGGTATGATAATGCCCATACAGATCTGATATAGTGCATCAGTATTTGTAATCCATTAATTTTGCAAGCATATTGTTGATGGATATATGTGGATGTTTATGCAACACATTAGAATTTTTTCATATCTGAATATTTATATTATATCATGAATTATAATGTTTATGATGTTATAAACATTGAGGGGAAAAAAACCAAATTGACACTGAATGTTTTATTTAGTGGCAAAACTCATTTCACTGCATGCTGTAGGCCTACTTGTACAACTGTGCATGTGAAAAATAAATCTTAAACAATCGTACGAACCATTGCGGGGTCCTGACCTAACTTTTTTTTTCCTCTTTCTGCAGGTATGTGTTCACCGGTATTTATACATTTGAGGCGACTATCAAAATTTTGTCAAGAGGCTTCTGCATTGGGAGTTTCACATTCCTACGAGATCCATGGAACTGGCTTGATTTCATGGTTATCAGCATGGCGTAAGTATTAATATACTGGACACACAGGCAGTACCCAGGTTAAGAGAGCCTGACTTTACCTGCAACGCGTACTTACAAATGGACTGACATAAAGAGTAGCCTAATACATTAAAACTTTGGGTAAAATGCAATAGTTCGTAATAACAAACGCAAGCGCTATTTGTGACGCTCCTGAAAATGTCACGCGACTTCAGCGGTTCGTCAGCTCGAGGTACAGTACAGTACCGTGTGTAGTTATTTATATTATTACTGTATAGTTGTTGTAGTTGTTATTATTATTATTATTATTATTATTATTATTTCCGACTTATCTAGAAACAGATTTGTAGCCACAGTTTGAAAAATAGCAAGGTCTGGGACCCGCAGATGGGAAGAAGTCTTGTCAATCGCATTATTGATACTGTCTCCTTCGTAAACTTTTATTAGTGATATGAAACATTACTTAGTCTATTTTTCATTCAAGTGAATATTCTTCCATTTTTATTTTAGCTGTTAAAAAATGACTGCGGTCCGGACCTCGACCGGTAACCTCATAGCTGGCTACGGCCCTGCCTAGAAATTCACTTAAGGACAGACTTCAGGATTGGATCTCCTTCCTAACCAGAGGACCGCCTGTACTGTCAGTTCTAGACGTAGCATATCTTCGCTCGGATGCGGCTGCTGTCCAAGATACAGGGAGAGCCTCTTACATTTTGGGGCTCCGACGTCAGAAACGGATTATGTCACTTTTATAGCCCCACCATCCACAGAGTTTTTATAAACCCTATACTTCCTCTCCACTCCCCACTGACACCTCCGGACTCATGTGACAGATTATGCATGGTGCCGCTTTATGAAAATGTTTGTCCACCTTGCAAAGTGATATGCCTGATATATTTTTAGCCGGCTGCCCTGTTGGCTTAATTTTGGCCTCTTCCGTGGTGTTCTGGAAGAGTCTCCACAAGATCAAGCCTTATTCATTGTGCTGCGCCAAAGCAAGCATGCCACGTGTACAAAATTTGAAAATAAAACTGTAGAACATGTATAGAACATTAGCTTAACATATAGCTCAACAAATAGTCAATGGCAGTCATCAATAAAAAAATATCATAATGTAAGGCTTATCACCAAAATTCAGTAGCAAGTTACTTAATGTTATTTTTATTTTCTTAAAACCTTTCAAATAAAGAAAAGTGCAATAGTGTAATATGTCTACTAAGCTCAAAATCAGTTTGAAATGCTTTAACCAGGTAGACAGACCACTTACATTTAAATTCTGTCGCCTTTTGTACTGTACTGTATAGGGATTGATTTCCAGATTTGAGCACTTTGTGCACAGATTAATGAGTTGTGTTAATTTACTGATATAATATTTTTGTCTGCAGGTATGTCACAGAGTTTGTCGATCTTGGAAATGTGTCAGCACTCAGAACGTTCCGTGTACTCCGAGCACTTAAAACAATCACTGTAATTCCCGGTATGTTGCCCTTTAAATGACCTGCTGTGGGTCATGTACTGTAGCGTGTGCTCCTTATGACAGCCTGTTCAGATATTTCAGAATGCGCCAGGACCATAATCATTCTGTGCTCTGTGTCTCGCTCAGGTTTAAAAACTATTGTGGGCGCACTCATCCAATCGGTGAAGAAGTTAGGGGATGTGATGATCCTCACAGTGTTCTGCCTCGCCGTCTTTGCCCTCGTTGGGTTGCAGCTCTTCATGGGTAACCTGAGACACAAGTGCATTCGCTGGCCTCCTGCGACTAACAGCAGCTGGCTCTTTAACTCCACTGAGGACGTGAATGCAACACAGTTTGATTTCACCAAGTACATTGATGACATAGGTATGGCACAATAATATTACTTGGGTAAATTAACTATAGGCTACTGCCAATTTTGAAATGGTCTTTCTGATACTGGTCTGTTTCTGTTTGCGCTAGATAACCACTACTATATAGAAGGTCAACTTGATGCGCTCATTTGTGGGAACAGCTCTGATGCTGGGTGGGTCTATTTAAATATACTAATTAACTGCCTGAAAAGTTGATGTTTATATTAATACACAACTAAAAAACAGATTAACTTCAGGTCATGAAACTACAAAAGAATTAAATGAGTATATCTGTTTTGTTTTCTGGGCCGTATATTTGAGAGTTACTGTCTTTGACTCATAATTGATTCACTGGTTGTTTATTCGTGACTTAACAGAAAATGCCCTGAGGGGTATACATGCATGAAAGCTGGAAGAAACCCAAACTATGGGTATACAAGCTACGACAGCTTCGGCTGGGCTTTCCTTGCCCTCTTCCGCCTGATGACACAGGACTTCTGGGAGAACCTGTTTCAGCTGGTACACGATAAACACACTATTACCAAGTGTGCTGTTTATCGATACTATAGCATTTAAGAAAGGGTTAATCCTAAACTTCACTAAAACTGTAATTAAAAATCAACAAGATGAAATATGTCAGTGTCAGTTGGATTGCTCTCCTGTCTGTCGAGGGAGTTCCTCTGTCTTGTATCCCACGCAACCTGAGATTGACTCCAGGCCCAATGTTACCATGCACTGGATAAGCATATGGATGGATGGATGGATGGATGGATGGATGGAGTGATTGATTTTAAATGTTCCCTTGTAATTGGAATAGGGTCATTTATTCAATTCTGCAATATTTTCATTTTAGTTATGATATTTACTAAGTTTTGACTCCGCTAGGATGGAGATTTATATGGTTGTATGTTCCCCTTATGCAGACACTACGTGCTGCGGGCAAGACCTATATGATCTTCTTTGTGGTCATCATCTTCCTGGGTTCCTTCTATCTCATCAACCTTATTCTGGCAGTGGTGGCTATGGCCTATGCAGAGCAGAATGAGGCTACCATTGCTGAAGCTAAGGAGAAGGAAGAGGAATACCAGAAGATCATGGAGCAACTCAAGAAACAGGAGGCCCAGGTCAGCTTTGTTGACAAATGTGTGATCCAGACAAATCTAATACATGGTTCAACAGCACAGTTACCTCTAAAAAATCCATTAGCATTTCCTGCTACAGCTGCTACCACTTCTTGATAAAACTTACATTAATGGATGATGTTTTAAAGCAACAGTTTTGCCCTAGAACATAGCCAAATATGTTTAATTGGTTTAGGGGAAAACTGACAGAGGCATGAATTATGGCCTAATTGACAGAAGCATGGACCAAAAGAAAAGATCAGCGAGAAGAAGCCCGAGAATCAGGTTGAGGGTCTTGGATCTAAGCAGGAACTTGCTGTAGATAAACGGTACCTGGGAGACAGAGACGATGTCTCAATGGACTCTCTTTCTGAGACAAAGGTGGGTCTTGGCGGCCTTGCCTACCACACGGCCCAGACGTGCTGGAGTATGTTGTGACAGTTGTTCTATTTTCAAGGGGGGGCCAGATGTAACAGATGAGAAGCTCAGCAGAGATCACCTAGAGGAGCCAATGCAGAGCAGAAAAGCCAGCGATGCGAGTGATGTCTCTAATACCATGGAAGGTAACCAAAGAAATATAGCCAGCAGTTTATTTGTTAACACTTTGCATTAACTGTACCTTCACAATGCCTTTATAATGCATTGGAATATTCAAGGCACTTTTGTAATGTAGTAACAGAACATTCATAAGCAGCATATTAGTATTCTGTAGTATCCTAATATATCTTAACGGCTTTAATATACATTAATATCAAACATTGCATAAACAGACAAGTATTACAATTGTATAATTTTGTTAATATTTTTCTGTTTCTGACAGCTAATACAATCTGAAAACAATTTGCCTTGTATCCAAAATTTATCCAAAAACTGTGCAAAACATACTCCAAATAACAGTATGTACCATATACTTTAAAAAAATGCAATTTTTTTAACAATCCTTTTACTAAAACCCCTTTTCACATCTGTCTAGTATCAATATAAATAAATGTGAAAAGAAAAACAGATTTCAAAGGTTAATGTATTTGTAATGTGAATTGTACCTTTATTAACAACTAACTGTATTAATTGTTGTCAGATTTTCTTAGTTCATGGTTTACACTATAAAATAACTCTGGAGAGCAGAGCAGACTTTTATTACGAAGACTAATTACCAAGATTATCATATTAAATGAACCATGTAGTTTTGTTTTAAATAGATTTACTACTGTATTTTCATAATGATGGTAATTTTAATTGAGTGCAGACGACCACCAGTGTGCAAAGTTTTGCTGTACCAGCAGTGTGCATAACTGCAGTGCATAACTAGCCTCTATCGGGGCGTTTGAAGGTGCTTTTTGCTCATGTGTGGACACTGTGTTTAGCCTCACCCGAAACAAATTATTCTGCCAGACCTAGAAGAAGGCCAGCGGCCATGTCCCCCGAGGTGGTACAAGTTTGCCAACATCTTCCTGAAGTGGGACTGCTGTACACCGTGGATTTCTTTTAAGAAGTGGACGTATTTCGTTGTCATGGACCCTTTCGTGGACTTAGGCATCACAATCTGTATTGTACTGAACACCCTCTTCATGGCCATGGAACATTATCCAATGAGCGAAAGCTTTTCGGAAATGTTGACTGTGGGAAACCTGGTAAGATACCGGCCCCTCCGTCACAATGCCATTCCGATGTGAGTAATATCTTTTTTACATCACTCTTCTCACATACGCTACCAGTCAAGGGTTTAACCCACTGCAGGTTTTCCATTTATTTCAGAATATTTTTTATTCTTGTTAATTATTGGACAGGTCGGTGGATAAATGAAGATATAAGTCAAATAAAACAAGTTTCCTTTACAACATGAAAAGAGTTTGTAACAGTGCATCTCTAATGTCCTGCTAACTGGTTGTCTAGTGATGGCATAGCATCCACCTTGGGCAAATTTGGTCCCCCTCAACTCCTTCCAACGCTACAGCTAATGTCTTTTGTATATTATCAGAATATTGTGCTGAACGGTTCTTCCTCTATCACTAGGTTTTCACTGGGATCTTCACAGCTGAGATGGTCTTTAAGCTTATAGCCATGGATCCCTACTACTATTTTCAAGTTGGATGGAACATCTTTGACAGCATTATTGTCACACTCAGTCTCGTGGAACTGGGACTGGCCAATGTTCAGGGTCTGTCTGTGTTGAGGTCCTTCCGTTTGGTAAGACTCATTTTCTCATTAAGTTGTAAAACATACATAACTCAACCATTGTGCATCTCAAATAGCGGAGCTATTTTTTACTTTTATTACAGTTATTTTATTGAGATTCGGACAGGGAATACTGAAACCCTAATCCCATTCTCCAAAAATGCTTAAATAGCATGTACATATTTGTTGTTATTGCATTGTTATGAGAATGACGTGTGTAGGAAGTTTGACTCTGAGCTTCACGATGAACCCAGCTGCGAGTCTTCAAGCTCGCCAAGTCCTGGCCAACCCTCAACATGCTGATCAAGATCATCGGGAACTCCGTGGGCGCCCTGGGAAACTTGACTCTAGTTTTAGCCATCATCGTCTTCATCTTCGCTGTGGTGGGCATGCAGCTTTTTGGGAAAAACTACAAAGATTGTGTCTGCAAGATTGCGTCTGACTGCGAATTACCCCGGTGGCACATGACAGACTTCTTCCATTCATTCCTCATCGTCTTCCGCATCTTGTGTGGTGAATGGATTGAGACGATGTGGGACTGCATGGAGGTGGCAGGCCAAGGCATGTGCCTGGTTGTCTTCATGATGGTCATGGTCATTGGAAACCTGGTGGTGAGTGAACCGTGATATTAAAAGAAAACAGAATTAGATGTTCTGCTCACTATTTTCTATCATTTTAATTCAGAATAGTGAGTTTACCTAACAATATATAACAAAGGACTGTGAAACCTACAGATTTTAAAGAGGTCATCCAATGAATGGCTTTTAAGCGTAAGTGATATTATGTGCTACGATTTAGTAGATTTGTGAAGAGATCTATTTTAATCTTATGACTTGAGCCAGCAAACAGTGGTTCTGACCTTGGTATATATGTGTGAAGACTCCTCTCAAGTAAACCCTTGGCACATGCATACCCACACGGGCATCCAGACAAACAGCTGAGAAATCACAAGATCAGGAAAGTAACACTATGCACTAGTATAGCTGTTCTTATCGGTAAATACAGAGCTGGCGGAAGCTGAAGCTCATTGCTTCCAGGGTCATAGGAGGCTTATTTGTTTGTTGGAAGGAGAGAGGGCTGCATTTCGGATCATCCATTTCTTAATTTTTTGATAAAAGAAAGCGCCACTTGGACACCTCAATGTTGATGATTAAATGCATGTAAAAAGTTGAAATGAGGACATGTGGATTACTCATCTTCTGTTCATTATAGCTGTGTTCCTGCTATCTTAGGGGCTTTGGAACATGTTCAAAAAAATTAATTACTTCAACACATTTAGCCTCGGTCTGCCAGTATCAGGAAGTCCTTTCATTTCCTAATGAAATCATGTTTATTACATATGTGTTTCAATTTTAGTGGGTGTTATAGAACTTCTAACTGATGTTTATATAGAATGTGTGAAGACAAAAAAGTAACTATCATAGTAAAAGGTGAGAACGGTCCTCTAGATTTGTGAATCTGGCTGACAAACGTTGAAGCTCTGGCACCTACCTTTCTGAATTATTTAGACTATCTAGACAATGTTTTTAATCATAGGAAAAAATCGTACCAGAAAGAGAACCCTCCTTAAAAGTCTACATTCTTCAGTCTATAAAATCGTGCCATTTGAAGCACACCACTCAGACTGCAGTTCAGGGCCATATGCCAGGGATATTTCTAACTTCTTGAAGAGGGATGACTTGTTACCTAAAGGTTGTGTGATGCTGCTTCTAGATTTGCTTTATTGTACAGTATTTAAAATGCTGCACAATTACTTTTGGAAACAGATGTAGGTCGTGGTTAATAATTTTAGAAAATGTGGTCTGATACAAGCACTTTGTAAGCTAGCATTTTGCTTCCCTTTCTCAGGTGCTGAATCTTTTCCTAGCCTTACTTCTGAGCTCCTTCAGTGATTTGTCAGCCTCTGAGGAAGAGGGAGAGAACAACCTCCAGATCGCCATCAACAGGATAACCAGAGGCATTAATTTCATTAAAGCCTGTATAATTGGACTCATTAGGCGGATGCTGGGGAGGAAGGCCAAGTCCAACGAAGGGGGTGGTGAGGACGACAACTCAAAGAAGGAAAATCTTATGCTAAACCACATGAATGCTGAAGCGGACCCCAAGACCAATCTTCAAATGGTGGAATCCTCATCCACATTGACTGATGGGGTCTCTTCTATAGACTTTGTCACCAATGCTAAGGTGACAGTTAATATTCCCATTGCGAAAAGTGAGTCTGATCTTGACTATGATTACTCCTCAGATGATGAAACCGGAATCATTAAAAAGAAGGTGAGACCAATGATAATGCAATTGCTAGTATAACTATTATTGATACCTGGCAGTAAATCACCTCACAGTTATTCACCAACCAGTGACACAATGCATGAAAATATGATATCAGACTGTAAGCCTAATGCTGGTTGGGCCCATGAATTTTCGCCAACTTTCATCAAGCAAGTCTTCAGAAACTTGGCATCAGAGTCTGGTTAAAAGTAACTAGCTTTCACAGTATTACTGGTCTCCCACCAGAAATTAATTTCTTTTGTTTTTTTTTTCTTTTTTTTAATTTACAATATTATTTTTCTTAAGTTCACATGGACTGGAGTTTACAGAAAATGATGCGATAAACAATGCTTAGTTATTGACAGTTCTGCGGTTAAACAAGCATTCTTAATGAGAAAGGAGAATGGCCTGGCTAGCAGAGGTAGATAGTTCAGGCCCAGAAAGCAAAAATCCAGATCAAGATTTTGTTTCAACCAACCATTTGAGTGCTCTGTGACTGTGACTCGTTATACTGAAGTTGTTGATTTAAATAAAATCTTGGTCTGGATTTTTAGCTTTCTGGACCTGAAATATCCATCTCTGCTAACTAGCTAACAGGAAGGTCACAACACCTCTGTACTGGGGGCAGTGTGTGGCTCAGTGGGCTCAGCCTATGTGCCTGTAATCATGAGGTTGCTGACGCCTGTGGGTCCTTGAGCAAGGCCCTTAACCCCCAGCTCCCTGGGTGCCGCTACAGGTGGCTGCCCTTCGCAGACAACTTAATCTACAAAGACCTAGTTGAGGGAGGCATAAAGACAGTTTCCCCATGGGGATCAATAAAGTTGATTATTATTAACAGTATTGTCCAGAAAGGTATCTTGAATAATGTAATTTAATGTAATTTGTTAAACTTTTGAGAAATCTTGGAGGCAAAAACAGATTATATGTGGTACAAGGCAGGAGTACCTCTTAAGTACAAGTTACAAGTACAATTAATAATGTGTAGAATTTATATACACTATAATGAGATATAAAGTAATTGTACTTTGTCTTAGTTACTAAAAATTATTAGTTAAAAATACAGTACTGTGTAAAAGTCATAATCTCAATCAAAATAATCAAAAGAATTTATCTAGGTGTATATATACTCAAAACAAAAAAACATAATTTAACATTAGAACACAAGCAAATCAAGAGTAACAGAAAAAGTGCCTGTTTGGTTACTTATCGTTACATATGGTCAGCATTGCTGATATCATTTTTGGATGGCTAGATGAACATCGATCTAGTTCCCAAACCTCTCCTCAGGCGGACCTCAGCCATTTCATAGATTACTTACATTTGACAACATGCTCCATTAATTAATTAAATTAGTTTGAGAAATGGCGTGGGACAATGGTGGAGTGGTTAGCACTGTTGCCTCACACTACTGCGACCAAGATTTGAGACTCCACTCGATTCCATTTGCATGGTGTCGTCGTGGAGTTTCCTCCGGGTTCTCTGATTTCCCTCCCACAGTCCAAAAACATGCTGAGGTTGATTGGAGTTACCAAATTGCCCATAGATGTGTGCGTGTGTGTGCGCGCGTGCTCTGCATTGGGTTGGTGGCACCCTATTCTGGGTTGTTACATGTCTTGCACCTGTAGCCTCCAGATGATTAATCCAAATACTTTGGTTCTGAAATGGTTACACTAACATGCTTTGACCGACCTAGTATCATAACTTTGCACCAACATGAGGATGATTTAAGCATCTTTTCCTTTTGCTGACGAAGACTTTTGAGCAATGCAGTACACTAGCAATAGTACTTAGCTGTTAAATCATATCAGTGTGCTGACCCATTGCATTGCTAGATTTAGATGTTGTGCATGTAAAGTTGTAAACAAATTCTCATTTGTTACGACTGTAATGCCACAGTACGGCAAGATGGCCCTGCTGCTTTGTACTGCTACTACTCATATTAGTAACCTTCTTGTTCTTCTCCTCCTCGTCCTCCTTCTTCTTCTTATTATTATTACTGTCATTTGGCACAGGGCCAAAAGTTATTGTATTTTTAGGTAGTTATAAGATTCTGACAGTCCAATATTGCATAATGGCAGGAACTAAGGTTTTGTTTTTTTTTACTATTTGAGCCATAGGTATACATAATATAAGATTTTCATTTAAAAAAAATATCCTGCAACTGGAATCTGTAGAAAAATGTGGATATGCCATGGGAGCCCCCTTGGACTGAGGGAATTTGTAATTCCAGATACCCTGGGCCGAGATTCCACATGCCTTCGCTAGTGATGCTAACTATGGAAGTATAGTTTATGTGTTGACCTTATGTAAGATGCTGAAGGATGTTCTCATTATGTGGTACAGTACATGCCTGCTATGATGGTGGTGCTGGAAGACTAATTTTTCCTCAGATACTGAAATCACGATAAACTATGTCCCACTTTTGCATGTCTAATGGTATTTGTACTTAGCAATGATAGATTTTAATCTTCACTAGTGGAACAATTGTCTTTTTATTGCCAAAGTAGCTACACCATTTATTCTCTAAGTCTTTAATTTTAAGTTGAGAAAGTGTCTTTAAATGTTAGGTGCCTAAAATAATGTTAGACTTTCATGTTACCTCTGCCTCACAAAAATGGCTTTGGATAGTGGTTAGCTTTCTCTTTGGCTAGACGTTTTTCATAATGGCAAAATCTAATGTAGTGCTTGAAACATCATTGGACTTGGAGAAGCCCATTTAAAATTATAGGTGACATCTGCTGAGGCAATCTTCAACCAGGAAGACATCATATGACTGTTCATAGACTGTTGGAAACTTGATAGCATAGCAGACTTAGCTCTGCTGTCACTCTATACTGCAAAAAATCAAGGTAAACAAAATAGTAAGATAATCTGTGGTCTCTGGTTCCCCCTAAACTCTTTAATGAATGTTGTTCGAGCATAAATTTTATGCGGCCATTAATATGTGTCTTCGAGGCTTTTGTTATTTATCATGAGAGACCGAATGTCGGGCAGTTCCGTTTCCCCTTCGGCCTAAGAAACCCCAAACATTTTCAGAGGCCTGTAATGTTGCATTTCACAACTGTTATGGTGCAAGCTGGGGAATTGGGCACAGGAGTCAGGAAGTTGGGTAAGCACAGGATTTAATATAAACACACTCACAACAAGAAACAGGACTGGGTCCTGACAATAATATCTGTGATATATTTCATAATACAGTCATGTGCTGCTTAACGGTGTGTCGGTCAATGACAGACCACCTGTATGATTATAATGGGGCTGAAAAATGTGTATCACCTAGTGACATAGCTGTCGTGATGTAGGACAATACAATATTCAGATATTTGTGGTGATGTTGGTGTAAACAAACCTGCCGCGCAGCTAGGTATATAAAAGTATAGCACATGCAATCATATACAATACATAATACTTTGTCACTGGTTTATGTATTTACTATACTTTTAATCAGTATTTTATAGTGTACTCACTCTACTTTAAAAAGGTTTACTGTAGGCTAGGATGCAGGTTTTTCGGATAACCTGTAGGTCAGCTGTTCAAACCCAGGTGTGAGGACTCCTCAGCCAATCAGTCCTCTAATTAGTAATATAATTAGGGAGCTGCAGAGTAAACCGGCATATACACCAGCCCTTTGCAGATAAGATTGCCCACCCTTGGTATAGGCAATACCATCTAGGTTTGTGTGAGTACACTCTATAATGTTCATACAACAACAAACTCACATAAACATTTTTCAGAACATATCCCCCTAATTAAGCGACGCATGACTGTATTTACATCAGACATGGTTTAACATTGTTTTTATTGATATGTGAAAAGAGAAAAATTTATGAAAAATTTTGCTAGACTTTTGAACTTGTCCATGTTGAAAACTGGCATTTAAACCTGAAAATAAAATAAAGTGAAACAGAAATTTGCCAACTTACTTATCAGTATTAGGTAACAGTATTTGGTTAAAGTCTGAGACAATTTTACTTTTATACCTCTACTGAGCTCTTTGTCTACCTCTGCAGTAAAATATAGAGCTGTATAGATGAGTAAAACATACCCTCTATCTGTCCAGGGTCACAGGGGGACCTGGAGCCTATGGCAGGCATCGTAGGCTGGGGTACAGGCTGATGGGATGACAGTCTGTGACAGGTCAAATTTACACTCAGAATGAGGTCCGTTACTGACAATTTACAGATGCTAGTTGACCATGCAAGCCAACCTTTGTTACAGGGGGAAAACATGCAAACTCCACATACACACATGCAGGTTTGTGATGATATCATTTGCGAGAAGTTGCAAAATGGTCCCCACAACATCAAAAAACAAGTTTTTATTACGTTGTGTTGGACGTTTGGTCCCCGCAATGTAATATAAACCTAATCAGACACACAGAGCAGCAGTGGGATTCAAGCTCTGTTATAATATGCTTTATCTAAACAAATACATACAAGTATTCTTACTTTGAGTATTGAGTATTATATAGCAAGTAACAAAGTAGCAAACTTGAAAGTCACAGTTATATTTTTATATGGCCAAATAATGCATGATTTACCAAACAGAATATTCAAGAAATAGATTGTCTAAATATCATGCATCACTGCACGTTTTGCATTTGAGATGTGTGGACTTCAGTGAAGAAGGTGGCGATGCAGTGAGCGGAAATTGCAATGGCCTGCTGCGCTCCCAAACAAGGCTGCTTGAGAAAAAGAGACAAATCATGTGGCCCATCTCTCCCACCCTGCGGCTTTAGGTGGAGGGGGTGGCAACTGATGCAGTTCAAGGCGTCACAGAGGAGGAGATGCCTGAGGAGGAGAAGGAGGAGGAGGAGGTGGAGGAGGAGCTGGATATGATCGAGCCAGAACCGTGCTTCACAGATGGTAATGCGAAAAGGGACTATTCTATCGATAGCCCTGGCTGTTGTTAGCACCGACCTCAGTGTAGCCACCAATAATGTAATCACTACCTATAATAGTATATGATGTACCAGGCCTGTTGTGAAGGCCAACAATGGTGTCTTTTTGTACAGCTGTGCGATTAATCATAATGTCGCCGAAGAACATATGAAACTGCTGGCGTGCCGGTGTGAAGCTGCATCTTCTCACGCTTCCTTGTCATGCTTCAGCCTGTTTCAGCCGCTTCCCCTTTCTAATGGTGGATATCACAGAAGGCAAAGGAAAGATCTGGTGGAACATCAGGACGACCTGCCTCACTATCGTGGAGCACAACTACTTTGAAACTTTCATTATATTTATGATCCTGCTGAGCAGTGGAGCCTTGGTATGCGTCACAGACCCATGCAACCTAAGAGTTACACAGACGTAGATTTATTTTTTACAACAACTTCGACATTGACTAACATAAGATTTTTTTTAACGTTATTTTGTCATTGAAAGTTTTTTGGGAGCAGAATTTTATGAAATGGTGTAAATGCGCAATTTTTGCATATTTTCACGTTAACATTTTCATTATTTTCTTGCTCGTATCTCGGCAGGCTTTTGAAGACATATACATCGAACAGCGCAGAGTTATAAAGATCCTTCTGGAATATGCGGATCAAGTCTTCACCTATATTTTCATTGTGGAAATGATTCTAAAATGGGTGGCATATGGATATAAAGTTTACTTCACCAATGCATGGTGCTGGCTGGACTTCCTCATCGTGGATGTGAGTCTCTCTCTTTCTTTAAAGTTAATATTGAAGCTCTTGTGCTGTTTCCCTTGTGAGAATGCAAAAGCTGTAAATGGAAGCCCTTTTTCCCCCTGAAATACATCTTGTAGCAATGCTGTATTTTTAGTAAACAAAACAGCAACTAATAAAAAGTTGTAAATTTACTTAAAATAAAGTGCCGCCAAATAAAACTCATCCACCAAAAGATTCTGTCAAGTAAGTCTGTGGCATCATTGCAAGTTGCGTCAACAGACACAAAGCAGTGCAGACAAATCAAACTTTTAAAAAAGTTCAGTGTCATGCAATATTACATCAAATAATTTAACATTTAAAGGCTGGATGGACATCGTGTATGTTGCAGTTGATTCATGTGAGGTACTGATTTTCCAGTTCAAAGTTAGGTACCCAAAAAGAGTGACAACCTTAGACAGTTATTTTGACTGCAAATGTTAATTAAAAGTTAAAATGATTAAATAAACAAATATGGTTGGTATTTGGTATTTTGATGAATTCCAGATAATTGTGTGCTTTGATATTTTGGTATTTTAATTTTCTTACAGGGACAGGACAGTAGCAAATATTTAGATTTTTTTAACTGGACTTTTATTGCAGGTTTCTTTGATCAGCTTAACAGCCAATTTACTGGGATATTCTGAACTGGGACCAATAAAGTCTTTGAGAACCCTGAGGGCACTGAGACCTCTGAGAGCACTCTCCAGGTTTGAAGGAATGAGAGTAAGTGATGCTTTCACAACCCTTGATGGATCCACAAAAAGACGTTGGCGGTCCGTGATAATTGGTGAAGATGTCGGACAACATGCCACATGACCAAAAAAAACTGTGTTCCTGGAGACAATCAGCATTCAGTATGCCCTCTTAGCCATCTTCTGTATTTTCAGAGTGGCTGCAATATGCAGTTACTTTGGTCTAGCACTTGGACATCTGTGTAGAACATCACTCACATAATGTTGTTTCAGGCTCATAGCTGTAAAGAAATTTAAGTTTTTGTGGACAGTATATTTTGCTGATATTAATTGTTGGGCAATAAAGGCTTAGTTTGATATTCCCTTTTTGATTGTGTGCTTTTCCTATTTTGTGTGAAAGGTGGTGGTAAACGCTCTGGTGGGGGCCATACCCTCCATCTTCAATGTCCTGCTTGTCTGCCTCATCTTCTGGCTCATCTTCAGCATCATGGGGGTTAACCTGTTTGCTGGGAAATTCTACTATTGTCTCAACGTTACCACAGAGGAGCGTTTCACTCTGGACATTGTCAACAACATGACCGAATGCTTTGCTCTGATGGAAGAACACAGTGATGTCCGTTGGGTCAACTTGAAGATCAACTTTGACAATGTGGGCATGGGCTACCTGTCTCTTTTGCAAGTGGTGAGTTTTATAGAAAGCGGATTGTACTCGGTTTGGATTTTAAACACTTATCCTCTTTACTCAGTAAAGTCTTTTGACCTGGAAAATTGAAGTTGTTTTTTGTAAATTCACATATGGAGAATGAAATCTTATCTGTTGGACAGTCACTGACTACTGACCGTTCTGTTATTCCTATTTTTTATTTTTCTAATTAGGCAACATTTAAAGGCTGGATGGACATCATGTACGCCGCAGTCGATTCACGTGAGGTACTGATTTTACAGTTCAAAATTAAGTATACAAGAAGAATGACAGTTTTGATCAGTTATTTGGATAGCAATGCAAACATTAAATTAAGTTAAAATAATTAAATAAACAAATTTACCGGTAATTGGAATGTTTATGCATTCCATTATGATATAAAGAAAACAAGGTAGCATTTTACTTAAAGAACATTATAGCCATGTTTATTACGCATTATGAATGACCTGTGAAGCTCTCATCTATAATGCACCATACGTATTATAATGCATTATAATGGTTAGTATAAGGTATCTATAATGCATTATATATGAGTTCTTTAAGTAATGTTACTGAAAATGAAAAATAATTGTTTGCTTTGATCTTTGAAACTCAATGTTCCTTTTTATGATCTTGTCAGATGGAAGACCAACCTGAGTATGAGATCAATCTCTACATGTATCTATACTTTGTAATCTTCATTATCTTTGGATCTTTCTTCACTCTCAATCTCTTCATTGGTGTTATCATTGATAACTTCAACCAGCAAAAGGCTAAGATAAGTATCAGCATTGCCCTTAATGTGCAATTATGTTAGTGAATTTTGGAGACCACGACAATGGACTGGGGTCCTGTCCGGGGTGTACTTCAAAAGAATATATAACTAAGACATTTATTAGAGTTTTACATAAGGGTTTTCTGGAAAATGAAGAAATGGAGATGATTATTGATTTTCTTAACCTTGTCCCCTTAGTTTTTCAATTCTCCACAATTCTCCACAATCTACCTTTGACCTTATATCTATACTGTAAGCTAAGAAACTAGGTGACTCTACATATCACACGTTGATGCCGTCATCTATGTCACGTCCTGCGACGTCCGTCCCTGTTCCAGCCTCTCGTGTGTCACGCCCCTCATTACCTTCCGTGATTACCCAT
>JABFDZ020000049.1:12833895-12853855 GCA_019775955.2 Pollimyrus isidori | reverse complement strand
TGCATGTGTGAGTGACTGGTGTGTGAGTGTGCCCTGCGATGGGCTGGCCCCCCATCCAGGGTTGTGCCCGTTGCTTCTGGGATAGGCTCCGGACCCCCCGCGACCCAGTATGGATAAGCGGTTTGGAGGATGGATGGATGGATAATAATAGTAAATAGTGAAGTTTGTATTCTTTATGATCAGGGCCTGGACGTATAGAACCCATTGCACTGACTGTACTTGCATTTTGTGCTTTTTTGTTTTAATTTTGTACTTTTTATTAATTTAAGGTGATTTTTTTTATGTTTATTTTAATATGTATAATACTTTCTAAGCTATACTGTTTATTTTACCCAGCTATTGATTTTTGGATTTAAAGTATTTTTTTATTTAAATTTATTTTTTTATTTATTTACGTTTCTTTTCTTTTCCTCTCTTTTCTTTTCCTGTGTCTCTTTCTCCTCTGTTTGTGCGGGACTCTGAAGAACCCTGTACAAGGCCTTGTATTTGACTTCGTCACCAAGCAGTTCTTTGACATCTTCATCATGGTCATGATCTGCCTGAACATGATCACTATGATGGTGGAGACAGACGATCAAAGTGAAGACAAGGAAACAATTTTGTTCTACATTAATCTGATTTTCATTGTTATCTTCACGGCAGAGTGTGTCCTCAAAATGTTTGCCCTCAGACAATACTTCTTTTCAGCTGGATGGAACATCTTTGATTTTGTCGTGGTCATTCTTTCAATAGTGGGTAAGTAAATGCATAATTAATACAAATATATACACTCTATTGCCAAAAGTATTGGGACGCCCCTCCAAACCATTGAATTCAAGGTGTTCCAATCAATTCCAAACCACAGGTGCAAAAAACCAAGAACCAAGGCATGCAGACTGCTTCTACAAACATTTGTGAAAGAATGGGTAGCGCTCAGGAGCTCAGTGATAGGATACTATGATAGGATACCAAGTCCAGTCGTGAAATTTTCTCACTACTTAACATTCCACATTCAACTGTTAGTGGTATTATAACAAAGCAGAAGCAATTGAGAGCAACAGCAACTCCGTCATGAAGTGGAAGGCCACATAAAATCATAGATCATGGGCAACGCATGCTGAGGCGCACAGTGTGCAGAAGTCGCCAACTGTCTGCAGAGTCAATAGCTACAGACCTCCAAACTTTGTGTGGCCTTCAGATTAGCTCAAGAACAGTGCATAGAGAACTTCATGGAATGGGTTTCCATGGCAGAGCAGCTGCATCCAAGCCTTACATCACCAAGTGCAGTGCAAAGCTTTGAATGCAGTGGTGTAAAGCACAGTACCACTGGATTCTACAGCAGTGGAGGTGTGTTCTCTGGATCATGCTTCTCTGTCTGGCAATCCGATGGATGAGTCTGGGTTTGGCGGTTGCCAGGAGATCGGTACTTGCCTGACTGCATTGTGCCAAGTGTAAAGTTTGGTGGTGGAGGGATAATGTATGCGGTTGTTTTTCAGGCCTTGGGCTTGACCCCTTAGTTCCAGTGAAAGTAAAACTTAATGCTGCAGCCATTTTAGACAATTTCACTTTATGGGAACAGTTTGGGGAAGGGAAGACCCGTTACTGTTCAGCATGGCTGGGGCCCAGTGCACAAAGTAAGGTCCATAAAGACATGAATGAGCAAGTTTGATGTGAAGTTTGATTGGCCCACACAGAGCCCTGACCTCAACCTGATAGTTCACCTTTGGGGTGAATTTTAGCGGAGACTGTGAACCAGGCCTTTTGGTCCAACATCTGTGCCTGACTTTACAAATGCCCTCCTGGAAGAATGCTCAAAAATTCCCATAAGCACACTCCTAAACCTTGTGGACAGCCTTCCGAGAAAAGTTGAAGCTGTTATAGCTGCAAAGGGTGGGCCAGCTCCATATGAAAGCCTATTCATTAAGAACGGGATGTCATTGAAGGTCACGTGTGTGTAAAGGCAGGTGTTCCAATACTTTTGACAATATAGTGTGTGTAATATATATGTGTCCTGTCATCAGATTAATATTTGTTATGCTGACTAAAAATATACATTTTTTTGTACAGGTCTTTTGTTGGCTGACATTATAGAGAAGTACTTTGTATCGCCTACCCTATTCCGCGTCATCAGACTGGCAAGAATCGGTCGTGTCTTGCGTCTTATCCGAGGCGCTAAAGGCATCCGGACACTACTGTTTGCTCTGATGATGTCTCTTCCTGCTCTATTCAATATAGGCCTCCTTCTCTTCTTGATCATGTTCATTTTCTCAATCTTTGGCATGTCAAACTTTGGATATGTGAAGAAAGAAGCAGGCATTGATGACATTTTCAATTTTGAGACCTTTGGCAACAGCATCATCTGCCTCTTTGAGATAACAACTTCGGCGGGCTGGGATGGACTCCTACTCCCTATTATGAATAGTGGGCCTCCAGATTGTGACCCAGACATAGAGAATCCAGGCTCTTCTGTCAGAGGCAATTGCGGGAATCCTGCTGTGGGCATCGTGTTCTTCTGCAGCTACATTATCATGTCGTTCCTTGTCGTGGTAAATATGTACATCGCCATTATCCTAGAGAATTTTAATGTGGCTACAGAAGAGAGCAGTGAGCCACTTTGTGAGGATGACTTTGAGATGTTTTATGAGACCTGGGAGAAATTCGACCCCGATGCTACCCAGTTTCTAGACTATAGTCGGCTGCCAGACTTTTGTGAAACATTGAAAGACCCTCTGAGGATTGCAAAGCCTAATAAAATTAAGTTAATTACAATGGATATTCCAATTGTTACTGGGGATAAAATACATTGCTTAGATATCTTGCTAGCTCTTACTACAGAAGTGTTGGGAGAGTCTGATGCAATGGGTGCCCTCAGGGAGAGCATGGAGGAGAAGTTCAAGATGAACAACCCCTCACCAGTGGTCTATGAACCCATTACCACTACCTTGAAACGTAAACGGGAGGAGGTGGCCGCAACAATCATCCAGAGAGCATACCGTAAGCACTTGTCAAATCCATCTGGGAGGTGTGTCCCCTCAAAACCAAAAGGGCCGATGAATAAAAAAAAAGAGAGACCAGTAGAAAATTTCCTTGTAAATCGAGTGGAATTTGTCAGTGATGTGGTACTGCACGCCGCCCCTTCCCCTCCTGAAGAGGCGTTGACATCCCTGGACAACCTAAAGGAGTCTGTTGTGTAGCCATTGAAATAGAGGAATGAGCAACTGTGGTCTGCTTTGGCCAAGAGATGTTGGTATCCATGGAGAGAATATTAGCTCCTCCGAGACTCGGACAGGTAAGCAGTGAGGATCTGACATGGAAACACGGCTAACATTCTAAAGTAATGTTATTGAGAGGTGTGAAAACGCAAGTTAAAAAAAATATGTGGAATTATTAAAAATGTTTAAATACAGTTTTCCCAGAGAGAACAATGTTGGATATTGTTTAATGGTGAATAGCAGGTCATCTTGGTGAAAAAAAAAAAGGCTTTAAAAATTATTGCTGCCAAATTTACCACTAAATGAGGCGTCGCCCCAGGAAATCTGTCAAAGTTGTACATACATATAAAGAACAGATCTTGCATATATTTTCAATAATATACTATGAATGTATGATTTATACTTCTATGTATCACTGTTGGAGTTGGATTATTGATCTAACATCACAACAGTACCAAATTGGCAATAAGGTACACTACTGGGCAAAAAACGGGCCAAAGCTTAATGTTGTGCGGTTTACATTTGGTTAATTTTTTGGCCCAGGTGTGTATACTGATCAGAGTTGGAAAGGTCTGGTTCAGGAAGTACAAATTCAGATCAAGATTTTGTTTCAATCAACCAATTGGATATAAAGAGTCACAGTCACAGAGTAATTAACTGGTCGGTCGAAACAAAATCTTGGTCTGGATTTGTACTCTCTGACCATGAACTTTCATCCTAATGTTGATACTTTGTTACTGTTCATTGTTCCAACTAAATTCATTATAATTGTTATAATTGTAATTATTTTGTCTTTGCAATTTTTTGTTTCTTTGCTCAAGAGTATTTTTACTAGCACTTTTTCATACATTTGTATTATAAAGAATAACAATGACTTGTATCTCAGTATATCAATTTGAGAAAATAATAGTGAATTTTATGAAATCATTTAAGAACCCAAAGTTTAATGACTTCCCCTTACCTCAGTGATATTCTTTTTAAATACGATTAGTTCCAGGCAAACTGTACTGCTGTTTTAAAAACAGATAAATGATGTTCACTTTTTTGTAATATCTTGCATTAATCCAAAATTGCAATGAATCCAAAATTGTCTAAGAATGTCTTAACTAATGTCTTATATCTGCACTTTTTCATGTGCTACAGATGACTGCAGATGACTAAAATGTTATTATTAATCTTTAACAGAAACTGTTGTTTTTGTATTACATTAATTAGTACTGTGAGATCTTGCTTAATATGTCTTTATAGCTTATGTATATATATATATATATATTCAAACAAATATTATTAGCAAATTATTCAGCAGTTATATCATTTTATATGAAATGAGAATATACTGCTGCTGGCTCTTCTAGAGTTATGCACATTTTTGTCACTAGGCTACTTATTTACTTATTTAGTTTGCTAGTTTAGTTATATTTTGCTATGTATTATGTCATTTCCAAGACAAAAACAAAACGGTTACACTTTACTTCAGGGGGCACAAATATAGTACTTAATGTATTAATTAACCAGAAATTTAGTGTTAGTTACACACTAATCCCTAGTTTATTCATCATTAATCAATCATGATGATTAATGCAATTCACAAAGTTCCTATATTTGTTCATGATTTGTTCTTGAGTGGTAACTGAAAGTTACAAAGTTACTTGTGACCCCTCAAGTTAATTGTTACTGAAAAAAACTCACAGAATGACAATGATATGGGTAAATGTTCACGCATTTGTGGAGACCTGTGATTCTGTCTCTTTAAACCCACTGCACCCAAGTGACAGTATCATCCTCACGTGCATAAATAAGTAACACCGAATTTTACACTTCAGCAGAGACAATTTATGTTATTCTGAAGGAAGCTCGCAAGTACTGCAATACTAAAAGTGAGATGTAAAGAATCATCTGGCACATTTAACATTCTATTTTAAGGAATTAAATATTTCAATGTTACTGTGAATGCAACTGTGATTACTAAGAATGTTCTTTTCGCAATAAAAACACAAATAAAGCTTCCCAGCATGCAGTACATAATGCATAATATCTCTAACTAGTGAAATGAAATGAAATTTTGTGATTCAATCAAACTGGTTGACTGGTCAAAGTTGGTTGTACATATTTTCTTAGTGTTATACATCTTTGTTTAGAAATTATTACATTTCATAGTCTTTTGACTACTGTACCATTTACTACTCTATATTGTTGAATAAAATCCTTGATCAATCAATATGAAGCATTGTATGCCTTGGGTTTTATGTTGACAAAAGTTATTGCTATAATATACAAAATTTCATATTCATTGTACTATTGTAACGTTTAGCTTTGTAATGCAAAAAATAATTTTGTTATTTCATTTGCCAGATTCTTATGTCACACAGCACAGCTGCCAATACCCACAAAAAATTAGATCCTCTTACGCCTTCATAGATGCCTCAGAATAGTTCAGAGATAAAGAATGTTCATCCATCTATCTTTCATTCATAAGGTCATGGGGAGTGGAGTGGGGGTTGTATTTTACCTCAGGGCCCAAGGCAGCGGTACACCCAACGTAGGACATACAACCATTAATCCCAGGGCATAGATTTTTGTTATTCATAAAAAACAGAGATTCTGCTTCATAAATAAAACAAAGTTGTGTACAAGAGGTATGCCATGGAGTTAATTTATCTTTCCTGAAGCATATAAGTCACAGATATGCATAAGGTAGGTATCTTGAATCTTTGACCTTCACCCAAGTAATGCCAATCAATAGTACAAATTGTTCCAAAGCTGTTTTTTATTTCAACTGGGAATTTATAAATAGAATTATGGTGGAATCTATCAAATTACCAGTTGCAGAATCTATCAGGTTAAGGGTCTCTCAACCTCTGGCTCTGCCCACTATAAATCCCCTGGGCACTGAAATAGTGTGCTGGTCTTTATGTGAGGGATTTAGTTCAAGTTCCTTCCAAACAGTGTAAGTTTTTAAGGACGGGCAGTAACCTTTCAACAACCCATCCATCAAATCTCTGCTAAGCAGCCGACAGGATGCACAGCTTCAGCACTTCATTCATTCATCTGATCACTCTTCACTGCCTCTTTGTTTTATGTAATACTACAGACCAATATAGTACCATACTGGCGGAAGATGACATCCTGTCCCACCAGGAAAAATTGCTTGGCAGGGCTTCTCCTGTGGGTTTTCTCTCTCCGCCCCGAGTCCAAACAGCTGTCCAAGAGATGCAACATGAGAGGACCCAAGTGTTGTGGCAGCAGAAGATGGGGGAAGTTACACAGCATTCTGAGAGTCTCTAAGATCTCCATATGAGGTCTTGATCAGAAGGTATGAGATCCACTGTTGGCAAGAGACCTCCATCAGTACTCGCCTCATGCCTAATCCCAATTTCAGTAGTATATGAGGAAAATTTCAACAGGTAGATATTTTCTTCTGTGTGGAACAGGCATTTCAAGCATGTCTGAGGTATTTCTGTATGCTGGTGGCTCACACTTGCTCCACTGAGGCATGTGGTATTCACCACTGGCATCCGTGCATAAAATTTGAATGTTCTTAACACATGGGTGTCTATATGTGTGCCTGGGTATATGTTAACTGAGTTAAAATGAAAGACCAGATACCACTTGGACACCCGCGAGCCGAAGAAATCGGTTTCGGTGTTCAGTGGTTAACAGGTCATCAGTCAGCGGCCTCACGAGACCCCTCACCGGATTGTGAGGTGAGGTGAGGCCTTACCAAACATAAATCATGTTGACGCATGGCAAAACCAAAACATTTTTATCCATTAAGTCTAGCGGTTCAGTGAAGATTACACCTAGACAACGTGAAACTTCTTCGCAATAGGTATTTAACAGCATTAGATGTTTGAAGAAGAAAAAAAAAATCAATGAAGTTAAGGAAACCCAAAAGCCAGCTATAGTTTCTGGTTTAATGCCATGACCATACAACATGCATGGGCACTGGCCAGCTGATGCAAAACAGCAATTAAGTAACAATTATCCCGACTAGGGCTGGTCTATTTACAGTCCTGTGCCTCTATTTCCCAGTGGAGGCTTCAATAGATGTCTGCCAAGAATAGGCCATTTAGGTATCTGGTGGTTGGCAGTTCTTTATAGTAAACTATCTTGCCAGTACTGGGGTGTTTGAAATCATTCAGCTCCTGGGTTGGGTTTCTGCATGACAAATCCAAGAAATAACCCTTGTTTTGTCTGCCGTATTCTCCTCGCAGTTGAATTTATAGAATAGTATAGTGATATTATAGTTTATTAATCCCTGTGGGGAAATTCTCTGTTCACTCTGGCCCATCTTGCTTTCCATGCAGGTGAGAACAGGCTTTGGAGGGCGGGGGCGCGGGGGGGGAATGGGTGTGATGGGGCAGTCACCTTACAGGACCCAGCAGAGAGCTGGAAATCAGAGGCCTTGTTCAAGGCTTCACAAACAACTAACTATTCTATTGAGGCCAGGCTTGGACCTCTGATCACAGGCACACAGGCTTAGCCCACTGAGTCATGCATGACCCCCTGATTTGAACCCAGTTCGTGCATAACTGGTTTTCTAGCGTGAACTGCTTTGGCCTAGGTTTCAGTATATTTCCATTACCCTACCAAGATCTTAAGTATGACTGTATGGCATAAACAAGAGCATATACACCACTTATATGGAACTTCTTAGTTTTACATTCACTTGCAATATGTTAAGTAGTGATTGTATATCTTCAGTGCCTCCTCTGGCAAATCGCTGTGATGCTTATACTGTTTCAGTGCGTGAATTTGATTACTTTGCCGTGAAGTACTGTTCTATTTAGGATGTGAATTTAATGATGATTTGTACTTGTACTTGAGATCTCCAGTCTTGGAGGTGTCAGGCTATAATGCAATCCACAAAGTCACCATACCATCCACACGAAATAGTAAGAGCACTCAAAAAAAAATCCAGTTTTATTGGTGTGTTTTCGTGAGTTAAGAAATAACAGCTCCCAACAGGGACTCAATCTGGCTCAAAATGTTTGTGTTGAAAAGTAAATACCTCTTACACCTGTTCCTGCATCAGACCTAAATTCTTTTTTCTTTTTTTTTTTTTAAGAGTCAGTCTCGGAAGTAAGTCTCAAATGTTATTACGGAGTTGGATGACAGTCCTCTAAAATAGCAATTCTGTCATACCTAAAAGGATACTACCATGAACATTGATGTTATACTGCATGAAGAGGACTGGAGTGCATGTAAGATCATGCTGAATTTGCACGAAAAGAAATTCCTTACACTGGTCAAAATTTGGAATTATTAGCAGGGTTAGCATCTGTAATTGCTGTTGGTCTTTAACTGTGGGAATTAGTTTTTAATTACAGGTACTAACTGTCCATAGCTGTTGCTATTTCAGTTGGACAGAACTGGGTTTTTATGTACATGTACGTTGTTAGTGTTAGTGTCCCCAAGTCCCCCCCCCCCGCCCGTTCCTTAAACATATGGAGCAGAGCCAGCAGATGCCATGGGCAGTGAGATACAAACTCATCAGCACTTCTCTACACCGTCATCTAGGGTGCAACACTATCTTCACACACTGACACTCTGCAGGAGAATCAGATTTAAGGAACCACCCACTGGCGTTTGATGTTGACCTTGTGGTAATCTTTCTCCTTCTCATGTCCGGATCTAGATACAAGGTTCCTCGAATATCTTAGTGGATAATGTTCCTTCAGCTCTGGATCGGACGGAAGGGTCTAGACTTCATTGACCTGCTTTTCACTGTGTGGAAGTCTCTAGTAAACTATCTCTATTTCTGTCCTCTGCAGCTTCAAGCATAACTGAAAAGCCAAAATACACACTATAAATATAACAATTAAAAATGGAAAAACTGTAACTTTTTTTAAAAAGTGTAATCCGTAAAAAAGTGGTAGTGTCAAAAAAATCAGGAAATCTGAAGGATAGAATATAGGAAATATGTAAAATATTTACATATTATTTTGAGGGAATCTGGAAGTATTAATTTATAATAATCCTATAAATCTAAATCCAAGTTTAAAGCCAGGACCTGTAACTTGAGTTAATCTTTCATACATTGAAACATGTTGCAAAAATTATGAAATAAAAGTATACGAAAGTCTGATATTTTACACATGTACCAAGAAGCAATATTTTGTGCCAGTAAAATCAAGTATTTTGACCAGTGCCAACATTTTTTTAACAAAACCAAAAAAAGAACACTTGTAAAACTTAAAAGGATATAAATCGCTAGTGCAAAGATTTACTTGAGGATGAATTTTATTTTTAGTTTGAAGACACTGGGCTGTCTAAAAATATAAATGGCAGAGTGTGAACTTTGTCTATGATAACTCTCTCTGGAAAAACACAAGCACACTTACTGTAACCTCTTCTTGTTCCAATAGCATGTCTAAACCACCAGCTGATGTATACAAAACTATTACATCTCCAGCGTGGCAATCAATGCCTGCCAAAACCTCAGTAATCCTTTCACCATAAACTAAGGCATTTTCATTTATATTTGACTAAAAACAAATAGACTGCAATCTGAATTGACGATGATGATGAATTCAAGTGCAAACTGCAAAACAATATCATCCATGACAGTAACAGGTTTGGCCTTACCCTAAGACAAAGAGCTGCAAAACATATCAGATTCTGTTTATTTTCCATCCAGGGATAATTCCTGGCATCCGCCTGACATTTGGTTTCCTTGTTACACCCAAACGATGAATATGGATGATTCTCACATCTGATAGGATCAGAAGCCAGGCGACATGTTCCAAGGGCTTGAAATATGACTGAATCCTGCGTTTCCCCTGGATATAGATTAGACATGATCTCATCACTGTCATGTTTATTGACAGTGTAACCTTTATGTGAGTTGCCGTGTAAATCCGTGAACTGGTTATGAAGACACTGCTGTTTTTATTTTTTCAATTCCCAAGGTGTTTAACTATAAACAAATAAAATGTTGAAAAACATTTGGGGGAAAAAATTCTGAGAAAGATGTGTTTTCTCCTTGCAGCTATACCAGTATATTCTTTTTGTTTATGAAATATTTGTTATTCAGTTAAACAGAATTTCAAAAATATCTGATGACTTTGGAGGGATAATGCTGCATTTGAGGAGAAACTTCTCTAACTTCTGGTTTCCAATCCTCACTGTGGACATCGGGCCGATCCCAAGAAGACCACAAACTTCGAGGTGCCGATTCACTGAGTCGTACAGTATGTGTTCTCTGACCACAGGAGGTCATACAAGCATGAGAAGAACAGAAAACGCAACACAAACGTCTTATAAACACTGCCTTGGACTTTTGCGCAGTAACCATGTCATAAACACCTGCCATCACACCACACTCTTTTTCATAAGCCTTATTTTATTTAATAGCTTTATATATAAGGATTTAGGTATTAAAGTGTATAGAGAATGTAGTTCCCTGGTGTCTGACATTAGCAGAAGCATTGGAAGAAACACAGGCTTTTGTGTTAGATTTTTGATAGAAGTGCTTTGTTTTGACTGGAACGTGTTGTTCTGCTGTTAACCTTTGGTGCTAAGGAAATTTATACCATTATCTGTATATATGCATCATATATCACAAAAATGCATATAAATCAGGTTAATGCAATGACATGGAATATAGCCATTACCCAGAACACAGGCCAAAACTCTCAGGTTTCCCCTGTGATGCATACATACATAGAGAGACACCGTATAAATACAGAACATTAAAGAGGAACTCAACAAATATTGCTAACACAGACAGGTGAAAGTTACTTTAAGGTAAACCAAGTAAAATGGTAGCAGGTAAGTGACTGATATTATTGTTATTTTGTAAGTCCTTTTAGAATGAGTTATGGTGAAAGTCTAACTCTAGGGAATTAAGATGTTTTGAAGTCAGAAAAAATATGCTGAATAAATGAAGTGATGGCAAATCAATAGCAAAGTTTGACTCAGTTCACTAATGGCTTGTGTTGACATGCTTTTGCTTCATCGTTCATTCAGTGATCTTGCTGTGGCCAGTTCTTCTGGTTAGTCTTTCTATGACTCCGGTGGAAACTATCCCATTGTACAATCTCTTCAACAATGCTGTCAACAGAGCACAGCACCTACACCAGCTGGCTGCTGATATCTACAAAGAATTTGTAAGTTCTAGGTCAATTGTGTCATCATCCTTCAAAGCCATTTAGTTCACTTTTCCAGCTATATCAGTTATAAAATCCATGAGGTAATTAATTGTTTTGTGCACTGAACGTATTGCATACACCACATGAAATCCACTTTTTTGCCTGACGCGGCTCTTCAAAGGAGCGCACTCTGCTACCTGGATCACGGCAGCTCGGCGATAACTCTCCACTTGCTGGGTGCTACTCCGACTCCATTCCCGCCCCCACGGGGAAGGACGAAACGCAGATGAGATCCGTAAGTGATGCTGTAGCTTGTGTCTGGTCGTGTACAGCATAGTAAGCGAATAGCAATAACCACAAACCAGGAAATGAACAGTAAGTTAGCATTACAAGTCTACTTATACCTTGTATTGTGTCTGATGATAATGTACTTCATCCCAGAGTTGGTATTCCGCAAATAGCTATTATCCCTAAAGCAGAAACAAAAAGCAGCCAATTAAAGATTTATATCCACCTTCAAAGTCGCCGACATTTTGCAATAAAATGATTCCTTCGTGGTTTCCTTGCTCGCTTTGGTCAGGATGGGGATTTACTGCGCATCTCCTCGGCCCTCATCGAGTCCTGGGTGTATCCCCTCAAGACCTTCAGCGAAGCCTTTTCTAACAGTCTGATGTTTGGAACCTCTGACCGCATTTACGAGAAGCTGGAAGACCTCAGCAGGGGAATTGATGAACTGATGAGAGTAAGAACAACAACCTCCATGGTCTTTTCTGTGCATGACAGTCCCCGGTAAAGCATGCTTTGCACAGAACAATGTTCAATGTGCAGATTGCATTTCATCCATCTCCCAACCGCTTATTTTGGTCAGGGTTACGGGGGAGCTGAAAAGGTGCACATGCATGCAAACACGAATCCGATCACACACTTTTTATATCTAATTGCATGCGAGCATACTGGAGTACCTGGAAGAAAACCATGCAACAGGGAACACATTTACACACACACACACACACACACACACACTCAGGTGGGATGTAAACCCCCCCCAGCAATGTAGATGTGAGGCGAACATGCTGCCCATTGAGCCACTATGGTTGTTACGACTTGAATATTCATTTGGTAGCATACAGAGTCATTGTGCAAACAACAGATACACCATTGTGTGTTATTGAGGTGCAACGTAAAATGTGAGGCGAGGTCATTTTTTATTTGCAAAAATCACTTCTTATCTTTGAGGAGAATCACAACCTGTTAAATCTGTATTGTCTGCAAAACTAAAATGGTCCAAAACAAGATATTTCCTTTTGTTGTTTTAAGACAAATCAATAAAAGCATTAAGTAGAAATAAGCATGTAGTTGCAGTCAATGCTTGTTGCGTGTTCTTCTGTATGTTGTTTCATCTACTTCTCCAGGGTCACCGGATCATTTAGAACTCCTTGAATAGCTTGCTTGAAGCAGATGATGAGAAAGATCTTTCAGGTGAACCTCACCATGACCTGTCTGTGCTTCTTTGCAATGCTGTTCTTTCAGACTTTGGGTGAAGGAGGTATCCATTTGTCAATGCTGATGGATCCCTATGAGAACTTTGATGTCATCCTGAGGACTGATGCTGCGCGGATGAAGAATTATGGGCTACTGGCTTGCTTCAAGAAAGATATGCACAAAGTGGAGACCTACCTGAAGGTTACAAAGTGTAGACGTTTCGGGGAGAGTAATTGTACTTTGTAAGGATAACTTTAAAAGCCGGCAAACCAGGTTACGTAATCTTATTACGTAGGTACTTAGACTTTGTGTTCCCTGCTTAATCAATCACAGCTTTTCTGATTTGTTTGTTTTGGGGTTCCAAAAAAAGATTAACCAGTGTCAATACAAAATAAAATGCAACACAAGGATTACATTTTAAATTTTTGGTCTTAGACAAGTTTTCTATTTATGTCAGAGATGTAAATGCGTAGGCAAACTTTTTCTTCAGTTCTAAATTATGTCATGTCATACTGTGCCATAGTAAACCAATATAGCTCGTAATAAACACATTCCAACAGAAATTAAGAGCATGAAGAAAGCTGTAAAAGTAAATATTCTGGTGTGTTACTAAGGAACGATTTATTTGCAAAGATTTAAAACTGTATGTTTCAGATTTATATAAAATTTACCTTTTAAAAGTTAAATGAAAATTACAGCGTGTTTGAAATTTCATTAAAACATTTTGTCCAAAGAATATTTATATTTTTGAAAAATATTAATATAATTTACATCCACTTAAAAGAATGCTAGACTTTTGTTTAAAGGTTTTATTGTAAAATGTTCTTTTAATTTCCATGAATTACAGTAGTAATCTGCTTTAACCTGGTTGTTTACATGTTCCTCAAAAAGATATTTTTCTTCTGCAATCTTTTTTCAATAAAGGTGTTGTCTTCTGCAGTATATTTTTTTGTTAATATTTATGGATATCTGAACTAGAGATAGGCATTTCAGGTAGAATTACTAGTCGATTTCTGCAGTCATTTTCGAATATTCGATTGACCCGTTGAAACGTGTACGGGAAATGGATCAAAATATTTCTTTCTTTCCATTCGAAATGAAATATTACTCGTCGCTGCCAATAATAATAATAATAATAATAATAATAATAATAATAATAATAATAATAAACTGTAGCCAAACAGAACGTAGGCCTATCTATCTTAATTTCTATAGAATCTATCTTTAACGGGAAAGGCAGGGCCCATTAGTTCACATTCTGGTTAACTCGCCAAAACGTCTCTACTAGGCCACTAACAATTTAATTCTTATTTCTTTATTTTAAAAATCTCATAAAATCGTCAAGCGAGCAAAGAAGAACACAAGCGAAAGCCGAGCTAAATTAACAGTGGAGGTAAATCTCAGAACGAACGGTCGCGGCATTGATGTTACTTTGTCCGTGTGAATGTGGAAGGAATAAACTCCCCTGTCCTTGTGATCCTGTCTGGTTGCGTTCTGTCCGTCCTGCACACGCCCGGACCGTTACAAAGCCAAAATTGTTTGCAATTCATTTTAAAATACTGAAATATCATGAGCTTTGTAGAAAATATATTTGGAAATCTTGTATTTGAAGTTATATATATTATTATATATAGGCTTCTCCGAGGATACTGCATTAATATTAAACTTCGTTAGTCAAACCGGACAAGAAGATACAAATTCTACACACACACAGAAAATGTAAAATTCAACCCCACAGCACGCGTGAAACTGTACAGTAATGTTAACTATACTTATAACTATACTGAGCCAGCATACATTACGTTTTTAAATCCGATATTAACAATACTTACAGTGAATACTTCAGGAGAAATGTAGTAACACCACTTTAAATTAGTGACACATCAAGATGCGCAACTATGTAAACCGTTTTTTAATCGTTTTCTCTGGTGTACTGACGTTTAAATGTGTCATGCTGTTTTTTCCAATGCATAGCGGTTTAAAATATTTATTTAGTCAATAATATGACTCTAGGTGGTGATGGAATCATCCTGTACTAAATAGTCTTAATATGGGTTTTACCAAGATATAGACCATTTAAAGAAATCAAATTTCGTTTAAGTGACATGTTCAAAAACAAAACATGAATGAACAAATTCGGAGGGAATTCGGAGCTTTTATTTTGAAAAGTCAACAGCGGAAGTTATGGCCATAAAGGAAGTGTCTCTGTGCGCGCTTTTACTCGAATCGCTTGGCGCTAAATAGACAAACGCATTGGCAAAGGTCCGGATTATGGTTTAGTTGGCTAGTAATCTTACGGGAACATTCTGATTAGAGAAGGTTATGAATTATGATGCAGAAGTTATTGAATTTAGAGTCCCCACCGAAAACAACAAAACATTGTTTATATGTGGAATTCTCCCGACCTTTTCAGAAGCATATATTTACGTGAGTATGGTATAATGAACACGAACATTTCTGGTAACGCGAGTTATGCCAGCGAATATATTTCGCATTTTGAAAATTCACTGGTAATAGGTCTTACTTCAAATTACATGTTGCAAAACTGCTGACGGTATATAATAAAATATAATTAGTAAATGGACAGTAAGAATCATATAAACTAAAAATGCAGTTGTCATATTGTAACGTGTCACATGTACATATGACATTTTTTTAACGTTTTCATAGCTGCGGTCTTTCGCTTTGTTTTTATCCAGGGGTCGCTTTGGAATATTTTCTCGGAATTTGGCGCCCTCTACTGGCTGAAAGTGGTTCCGAACGCTACGGTTGCTCTGCCGGGATTCTACGCGATTGTCAAATTTTACTCGGCGGTTCAGGCATCCAGGGCGCAGATGTCCACGCATGCAAAGGGCCTGTTTCAGAATTCTCCCTTGAAGGTACACTGTTAATCAATGTCCGATATGCAATAAATAATGAGCGTTCATTAAATGAATGACCTGTAAGCTGACTCATGTCTGACTAACTGCAATTAAAATTTCCAAGCCACAATTGCAGCCACCAAGCCACAATTCTGATTTGGAAATTGTTTGCAAAATAGTAATGACATATAAAACGGATATTGCAGTTTGTGTCTGAGACTTTGGTATACCAGTCCCAGACACAAATCATAATTTATTAGTCCTCAGATCATTTATATAAAATGTCCACGTTCTGTCTCGCTTGTTCTACTAAGAACTACAATGTCACCCACTGAAGTGCTACGTTAGGTATCTGACTGTAGTTTGTCTTCAGTTATGCTTCTTCTGGTGAACCTTGAACGTCCAGACATTGACTCTGGGTGCACAGTGGATATTGAGTAGAAAATGAATGGCCTTGTGGTAAATTAAAACACTAAGATATAAAATAGTAAGATTCCTGAATTATTGTTTGATGTCATGCATTAAAATGTGCTTCTTTTGATATTCAGTCGTCATACTTTGAACCGTGACGGTGAAGACCAGCACCAGAAGAGCTTTTCCAAAACATAATTATAGAATGGCAAACGAGTATCTCTTTAATTCTAACACGGAATCTTTTTTTGAAGGTACAGCTGTGCACCAGACAGAGCTCAAATGGATTTCACAATGTGAAACCGCTCAGCGTCAGCAAATGCCAGGAGCTCGCCAATTACTACCTTGGCTTTAATGGATGGACCAGTCGTGTTGTTACGGTAACAAAAGGAAGTTAGGTTACTTGGAATAGGGTGCCCTGTTTTAATCCTCACATGCAGACATTCATTGTTTTTCATGCCAGTTTTTCTTGTACTTCCTGTCTTTTTTGCCTGCAGTTTGTGGCTGAATTAGTGTCCAGGTTAGAATGCTATGGCACAGGGTCACGACTGGTAGCCTACCAATCACAGCCATAGCATTCTAACCTGGACTTGAGTGAAGGCCTTTACCCCTAATGTCACTCCAGATAAAAAGCATGTATGAAATATGTAAGATGTGAATCTATGATACAGTTGTGGAGCTTTTCCTTTTACTTGGAAGCATATTAACATTCACCCTTGTCTGTGGGCAGCTAAAAAACATTTCTGGCAGTGACACTGGGGAGCCGCCGGTGAATGATGACTCCCAGAAGCCCTTGCTGAAATATGGCTGCGTGGTGGGACTCGACTTCCCCCACCACGGAGTTGCCTGTCGAGGTGTTGGAATTGCCGAAGAGGTCCTTGAGGGCAGCCCAGGTGTGTGTGTGTGTGTGTGTGTTTGTGTGTGACAGCGTGGTGTTTCCACACACAATGGCAGCGCCTTTCCAGTATTGTCCATTTCTTGTTATGTTGGCCAGTTTGCACATGCTGCTCGATTAATCGCTGTAAGGAAACTCGTTACGGCTGCATTGAAAAAGCCAAAAAGTGTCTGGGGAGTGATGGTTCTTTGTAGAAACGTCATGTGCTGACACTGCCGTGTGACAGCTCGGCAAAATGTAACAAATTTTTATCTTGCATATCAATTTTATGCTTCAACATTAACTTATTATTACTGTTATTATCATCATTGTTATTTCATAGTCTAAAAAAATCAGGAATTTGGGATCCATTTTGGGTGGATTCTGTGCCCCTGTGACAGAATAGCAGGCAAAAGTTCAAATAAAGAACGATGTAGAAAATAATGTGGGTCAGACCGCTTGTTAATTTATGAATGAGGATACAAACTATTTCAGTTACCAAGGGTTTTTTAATTAACGCTTGATCATCAATGAATGGCCTTAAGTACAAGATGATGAACTGCTTAGTCACAAATTCCTTGAAAGTTTATCTAATGAAAATGCTACATTTTTTTATTGCGTTATTATACAATGTGGTACCACCCCTAGTCTTTTGAAAAATGCCTAGGAATGTTTTATGACCTCCTCTTGGAAAATGGATGGGTTTTATGTAGGGATGCACAATATGTATCGGACCGATAAACTATCGGCCCATATGAGGTAAAATCACGTCATTTTTATTTCTCCGATAAATTAATTAAATCTGATAAATAGATCCGATAAAGTAGGCTAATAGCATTTGGGAAATTGTTTGCTAGCAGGTATACAGTGTCTTTTAAAACCTGTGTTGTCATGCTCATTACATCTTACTGGAAATGAGCGCCAGCACACCACGAGATATAAAGAACCCAAGAGGCGAAACGCTCTATTGCAGCAGTTGCACCCATGACGATGTTGTGCCGCCCCCATTTTGGACCGAACGCTATACATATAGAACATGCGGCATCGTGCTGTCAAAAGCGCCTACAGGTACCAACGCAAAACGAAATCATTTGTATAATTTTTCCCCTTCTGTCATTTATTAGAATACTAGTATAATATTAGTTATTAGAATACTTTAATGCCTCTGAAATTTCCGGTGTTGAACAGATGTGACGCATGTAAAAAATATGTATTAATTATATTTTATGAGTAAATAACGTTACCCAGTGGCGGGCTCTCTAAACTCGTTTGTTTCTTAATTTATTTTTAGAATTACATTAAATCTTTGCATATTTATCCAGGGGGGCGGCATGGTGGTGCAGTGGTTAGCACTGTTACCTCACACCTCTGGGACCCAGGTTTCAGTCTCCACCTGGGTTTCATGTTCTCCCCGTGTCGTTTCCTTTTCCTTCCCACACACTATTCCTCTGCACTCGTGGACAACTTCCATGCGGCTGGCGATTTTCAGTCCAAAATGGCAGTGGCGCTAGCGTATGTTGGGACTGTAGGTAAATCGCCATCTGGGTTTCGCCTCTTGGCTTGAGAAACCTTTCGCCTCTTGGTTTCTTGGTAAGAAATATTAAGGACGTAGTGCAAATTGGAAATCATTTTAAGTTTTATTATTATTATTTTATTTAAAAACTATAACATTCTAGAGAAATCTTTACTATACCCTTTTTTTTTGAGAATGCACTTTATTTTTATTCTGGGGCTAAGTAAGTACTTTGGAGCAGGGTAAGAAATATTAAGTAGTACAAATTGGAAATAACGTTAAGTTTTATTATTATTTTTATTTAAAAACTAACATTTCAGAGAAATCTGTACTATTCCGTTTTGTTGAGGATGCACTTTATTTCTATTTTTTTCTGAGGCCAAGTATTGTGGTGCCTTACACAAAAAAATAAAATAAAAACATTTGAAAAGACTTATGTTTACTGTCACAGGCACAGTTGGGTGCATAAACTGCAGATCATATGAAAATTATAACAAATGTCATGCCCCGATCTTACGCTCCTCCTGTGTGCCACGCCCCCTTGTTAACCCGGTGTGGATTCCCGGTGTTTACCAGCTGTCCTTGATTGTTGTCATTAGTTCATTGTATTTAGTCTGCGATTCCGTTCGTTTCCCCAGCCCGGTCATTGAAGATATGCATTTGGTGTGTTCGTTTCTGCCTGCCATCTCCCTGGAATTAAACCCCGTGTTCCCCGCTTCCTGGCTCCGAGTGATTCTATCTACGCTCCGGGCGCCCGCACCCCTATGGCAACACAAATATATAATATGAATTTATCAGTATCGGCAATGACAAGGACTTAATTATTGGTTATCGGTATCTGTTTACATTTTTGATATTGTGCATCGCTACCTTTATGACCTCGGAGTCAGGACCTCGGTCTCGCATCTCATCCAAAGGACGGCACCGTTGTAGGAGCACAGCGATGCTCTTCCAGCAGCGACCCAGCCTTCCTGGTTGGCCTCTTGTTAGCTGTTAGCGCCACTTAGCTGGCAAGTGAACAATGTCCGAATGTGAGGGAGACGGCCTCGGACACTGGGTCCTCACCGGGGGTGCAGTTGGGGCATGAATAGTCTGGTTTCAGGGGGCTCAGCACTTCACAGGGGTCCCTGAATACATAAAACTATGTAATGGGGAGCAGTGGAGCTTGAGGTGGCATTTTGTCAGTGGCCCAGAAAGTCTAGCTGCTTCTCACTGTATTAATTCACAATTAACTGGAAATGTTTGTAGGGTCTAGGTAACATTTCAGTGACCCTGTTTTATTTTATTTACTTACTCCCAGACGAGGTCGCCATCAAAAGGGGTCTGTTGCCGAAACGGGCCCGGGACCGAGCCGTGATGGACGCCTTCAGAAAAGTTCTGCTGATAGTCTTAGGTCGGTGGACATCAGTGTACTACATCAGCCCGGTCGTTACAGTGCGAGTTACAGAAAGACATGCAGAGTTGCATTCTTCCTTTTCTTAGTCCAGAAAACAAAGAGATCCCTCACACCCTGCATATACGTGTGTGTCTGCGTG
>JABFDZ020000049.1:12773051-12790654 GCA_019775955.2 Pollimyrus isidori | reverse complement strand
ATAGACAAATTATATGTACATAGGGCCGTCAGGAAAAGCATTAATTCTCACTCTGCAGTTCTCACTCTGCAGCTCTCACTCTGCAGCTCACTCTGCAGCTCTCCTTGAGACGCCTTCATTAGATACACCACTTGTCATGCCTGGAAGATCTTATCAGTCTCTTTCAGCATGAACTCCACTATCTGCGTCTGGAAGATCATGTACATGGTGATGTTGGCTGATTCTACCTCAGGTCGGAGCAACGTGGGTCCAAAGACAATGGCCACGCTCTGAGCCGACATGCGGTTCTTCTCTCCAAACTGGATCACTCTGTTGAACAACATATGGAATGACAGAAAAACTCAACAATAAATAAAAGACGTCTGGAATATTATATTTGTAAATATACATATAGACACATATATACAAATACAGCCAGTATGGCCCTCCTTATATCTTGCAAGGTACACGGTATGTTTATGGGTGTGTCTATAAATATGCCTATTGGTGTCTCTACCAGAGGTGGATTGTTGAGGTCCATAAAGATCCAACCAACGAGTTGAGTATAGTCACAGATACTCAACTGGTTGAAACAAAACTTTGGTCTAGATTTTTACTTTCTGGACCTGAACTAACCTGTGGTTCCTAATGCATAATGTGTACTGGTATGTGTGTTTTATTGGTGAATCTGTGACAAATGACATATTCAATTTGTTCAGTATCTAAAATAAAATTATACATTTTCTCTGGGTAAATCATATGGAAGAAGTTTTGCACAAACATTGACAAATGGAGTGATACGTTTCCCCAAAGTTCAACAAGTAACTGCATATTCAGCATTATGTAGATGTCATCACAGCCCATGAATGTCATGAAAAAGCCTGAGAAGCGCAGCACTCACTTGTGTAAGTGCCCGAAGAGGACTTTCATGGTGTCATAGTTTGGTTGCGGCAGTGACCTCACCAGCTCACAAATGGTGTTCATCTTCACGGAATAGTCAGTATTGCCTGTAGCAGGAAAAAACCAACCTTAAGAACCTACACTAAACTGGTAAACTGGAGATATGAGGTGGACAGGGAGCCTCAAAGGCAGGTTAGGGGAAGCAAAGAGAAAACCTTACTGATGGCTGCAATGAATTTGTTGAAGTGACTGAAAGGAAAAAGAGGTTCTGGAAGCTCCCGGAAAAAGAGTTTCAGGGCACCGGTGATGACGTGGATCTCCTCCCACTGTCCGTCATCCAGGTCCAGGTTCTCCTCTAAGGGATGGACAGACACACAACGAGAAATATTAGCAGATACCCGCTGCTTCAGGATGGCCAAGCACGTAAAGCAGTGTTACAATGTTTCATTTACAGTACACCCAGATGACCCTGCATTTGTACTGTATAGTTCATTTCCACTACACTTTTTTTGCCCAAAACCGGCCATTATTTTGGTTTCTATAGTCAATTATCAGTTTATTTTTAACTTTTTGGAACAGGAATTTCACGCAATACAGATAAAGAGAGTGTCACGGCTGGACTCGTAGTTTCCTGACGGACGATTGGTTATGTGGGCGGGCAAAAATTACCACCCTCCCCAACCCAGCCACCACCACAGTTAGGAAAAGTCACCATCGGGATCCACCCACACATTTAAATGCGTATAATGCACATATTTCAGATTACATGCAAATTACGGTTAATTGTAAAGAGAATATTCGAGGGCTGAGGTGTTTCTCACCGTGATCCACTTTGTAGCGTAATTTCTGAATAACAGCCAAGTTACCGCTGACTCGATAGATACCGTCAATATCCAGACCTGTTCCCAAGACAACTCTAAATGTAACTCAGTGATAGAAAAAAATGATGGATACAAAAATCCTAGCATTATATCGTACATTCACCCCAGTGAAATACAGGCTAGTTGAATCAGATTGATTAAAACAAAACTTCAATCAATTGTTTCAATATATTGAAACAGTTTAATTTTATCATTTTCTAAATTTTTATTTAAAAGAAATTAACACAGATCCCTTTCTTTCGAGTCTTCATAGCTGGACTTGCCAAAACATATTAGAACAAATGAAAGCATTAAAAAAAATACTGACCTCTTTTCTCCACAGACTTGATGCATTTATCCACGAAGGATGGGACAGTGGATTTCTCCCTGGTGCACAGGTTTTCCAGAGGACAGCCAAACACATTCTCTGCAGGTGAACCAGAAATAAGAAGCTTGTGCACAAGACCTACAGCTACAGTATAAACATCAAAGCGTCCCAGCATAAGCTATAAAATGCACCTTCAAAAATACTTATATACAGACTTGCATATTTGAGTGTTTTCTTGCGTAGTATAAAAAGGTGAAATTGTAAAAAAGTTGAGTCATGCTAGAAGTAAATAAAAATATATAATTTTTTTAAGATAAAGTATTATCAATATGCAATCTATGACGTCAACCAGGGTTTCACTGAATATCCTAGTTACTGGTGCAAAAAAATCTGGTAAGTGGTGAACTATAAACAGCATGTAATGTGATTTAATGACACCATACAGCTGTTTAGTGCAGAGAGGAGGACCTGTCAGCAGGGGGCGCTACCTTGGATGTAGCCTTTCTCTTTGACAGACTGCAGCGTTGGCCTCCTCTGCAGGAACCTGCGCAGTTTGTTCCGCACCCTGCCCTGTTCTGACTCGGTACTGGAGCCGGGCGTGCTATGCCTGCCATCTGAGGACAAAGTGGTGCACAAAGTGTCACGCAACTGCGGGAACTGAGCAAGAGCAGAAGTTACATGTGACAGCCAGAATGTGAGTACCCTGTCTTTGTTGTTACTTTGTCCTTAACATAGTGTGCCAGATGCATAACATTACTGTATGTAGTTGTGACCGCTGATCAAGCCCTATAGTACTACTGCTATGCTGATAAATCAAAAACTTTATGTCCATAAAACTGCAAATAATTTCAATTAGATATTTTGATTTTCTAATCTGGAACGTCATATGGAGCACTAGACATGTTGCAGGCAGAAGATGCTTGTTTTGTTTTCTGGAAAATATAAGCTAAAAGTCATTTGCAACCTGTTCGCAAAAATATATTAGAAATTAAGCGGACTGATGATCATTTGAAGCCAGTCTTGCCAGTTCAACATACAGCTCTTCTTCTTGTCCTTGTCATCTTTGTCTCCATGACCTGGGACCTTCTCATCCTGTTCATATTCTTCTTCATCACTCTGATCGTCCCGATCCTGGAGAAATGAACGCATGTTAGGTAGATGCATGTGACTCCATGCCAGAGCAAAAGCTGAATTTTACATCGTAAAACATACACAAAATGCACACAAGTCTGCATCGTAAATGTTTTGTGCTACTAGCTAATATACCAAACCAAAACTATACATTTGACAAGGCTAAGCAAGTTCAGGAATCCAATTTGTAGCCCTGAGATAGAATATTTCTACGTTAAGTTTAAAAGTACTGGATCAGAGACTCACCAACTGATGAATGGTATCCTTAATGGTACAGAACCAATCAGTAATGATACTGATTGTGTCGTACTGCATAAGGTACTCAGACCCCTGCCTTGTTTTTAGCTGGGGAAAGAATCATCAATAGTAAATACAGCTGTTGTCTGGACCGGACGTAACATAATTGATGCACAAGCTCAGACAATAGTCCATGAATTGTTTTGTTGTTCTTATTCAGTTTCAGCGTTTCCTTAGCGCACAATTCAGTACAACCTGAAGGACTTCTGTCTTCTAGCACTTGCAGTTCTCTGGTGAGATTTCTCAAGGGATGTTTCTCATGAGTTTTTTTCAGTCAGAAAATCAGTCTCATACCTCCAAAACATTCTTCTTGCTGGATTTGTCTTTGGTCGCCCAGGTAATAGAAGCTCCCCGTAGCTCAACCGTGTACTCAGGGATGATCTGTGTACTTTTATTCTACAAATGCAAAAATTAGGATTTAAGGCACTGATGGCAGAGCCTTCAGTCAAGAAAGGTAATGCAATCCTGATCCTGAATTGTCAGTATCCAGCAGGTTTTCCATCCTACCTGGTCTCTGAGGAGCCACACCTGATCTCAGACAGGTAGTAACTCATCAGGTAGGATGGAAAACCTGCTGGATAGCAGCACTGCAGGAACAGGGTTACCTACCCCTGCTTTGAGTTTAAACTTTGCGATTAGACAAATCCGTGCATTAACTTGTCTATATGTTTAATGATCAGTAGTGATATGTAATTATAGGTTCTAGTTAATTTTTTTAGGAACCAAGTGATACATAAGATTCAGTTCTTTTACAATTGCTCCCGCTGGTGTGGACTTGGGGTCTTTGTGAAATGTTAGAATGCCGCCATGGAGTACTGTCCAAGATGGGGACCAGCTTTTTCTGTGGGTAAAGAACATGCAGGCAGTTCATAGTCAAGGATCTTGTTCTATTTCATTGACAAACCAGCTCACTTTAGCTCTGTTGCTTCCAAGAATAGCAAGGAAAGCAAAAAAGTAAAAATACCTCAGTCTTTTTCCATTTTCAGAGATCTTTGTCTTGTTGACAATCCCTGCCTTCTCCAAAATATGGGTCTAAAAAGAATAGTAAATATTACCCATCCAATGTGTTAAGCTGTCACATACACAGCGATGCTACTCTCAAATCAAAAATATATACAGTCCCAGGTGGGGATATTGTTTAAAATATAAGTTTAAAATCTTAGTCGGTGATATATTACACTGTGATATATCAAAAAACTCATAAGGTCTTGCAACAAAATTAGAACCTTTTTTCATCTACAAGTTTATGGTTAAAGTGTACAATTTACAGATTTCCAAAGATGGATCTGCTGAGAATTAGGACACTTGTGTTTTTGAAGATCCAATAAGGTGTTGAAATCTGATGAGTATGTGGAATGTCCCCTGAGGAGAGGTTTGGGGCCTGACGTGGTGTTCATATAGCCATCCAACAAGATATCAGTAACTTTTTGGAGAACAGTAGAAATTCTTTTTAGCCTTCATTGTGATATCATATTTTAATGTTAAATTGAGTTTTTCTTGTTTGCAAATATACTGATAATATTTCTTTAACTACCTATGACTTGTGCACAGTACTGTATATAAAGATATATTCTGGCACCAAGATACTAGACAGCTGGTGCTGTGACAAATGTGTGTGGTGACCATCTTCAAAGTCAGTCCAAGTGAAGTTTATTTTCATCCCCACCATATACTAAAATAGAGACAGATGAAATGGTGAAGTTCAGGGACCACATTCTAAAGATAAACTTGCAACGTGCAATACAAAAGAAAGTAATCCAGTGTGCAAAGGACATGCAGAATAGTGCAATTTAAGAAGAATTATATATTGTTCAATATATGGTAATATGCAATATTGGATGAAGTGCAATATTGTTAAAACTATATTAAATATGTGTTAAGTGTCTATTGTAATCAGAGATGGTGAATTAGACCTAATGAGTTCACCAACATGTACATTGTAGTATCTTGAGTTCAAAGTGCATGACGGTGTATGCTGATAGCAGTAACAGCACTAACATGTCAAAAATATCTTACAGCCGAAAAAAGAAATAAAAGCAGAATAATGACCCACACACAGAATCATGGGGATTAAGAACACAACAAGAACATTCTCTTACATGGTGATGTGTTTCTTCACCTGAGCAGTCTGAGGTTCTTCTCTTAGGAGCTGATGAAAAACTCTGACGAAAGAGAGGAAGTGACAGGTCAACAAGCCAGGAATTAGAGGAAGGAACAAACACGCTCTGCGGTCCTGTGCGAGTCCGCGGTCATTGTCATCTGGCAGCGTCGTGCGGGATGGGCAAAGATGTTGCTGTGCGTAATAAATTTACAAGGGAAATGGAAGCGAGCAGCTGTTTCCCTATCCTGTGGCCTGCATCACTGGCCACCTGTTTGCTTTGTGCAAATAAAATACAGTACGAAGCCTGGCAACCACATAACCAAAACTGCAACCAGGCCGCCCATTTCTGAGGAGATGTACAGTAAAGGTGAAACTGAAACCAACATATATAAAAACTAAACATAAAAATAACTTAAATAGTAATATATTAAAAACTAAAACAAAAAAACAAACAAAATTACAATAAAAACTAAGACTAATCTGTATTTCAAATGAAAATTGAACTGAATATAAGCATAAAAAGTAAATAGAAAAATTAAACGTATACAATATAAAAAGCTATTCATGACTTAAGCCAGTAAATACACATTTACTTGGAGGGGGTAAAAAACATTTTAGGGGGCTAAAGCCCCCGTAAAATAGACCTAACGACCCCCCCCCCACCACCCCCACAGTGGGGCTGATCTCCAGCCATTCATCTCTCATTCCACACAAAGAAGGCACTTTATGCTTCTATTAGGCACGATAACATCAGCAGCCGTTCGGCCAGCATGAGCCAAGCTGCATGTGGTTGCATCACATCCAGGATTGTTTATGAGCAGACTGAGGGCCCCTTCCCTTCAGTAATGCTTAAACTTATCCTGGAATTTCACAATTCATTCACAGCACCAGCACTGAAGTGCATAAATGCAGAAAAATTACACACCTCTCCTTGAGTCAGGGGTTGGCAATCTTATCCAGAAAGGGCCGTTGTGTGTGTGGCTTTTCGCTGCAATTCCCTAATTAAATTACTAATTAGAGTACTGATTGGCTGAAGAGTCCTCACACCTGGGGTTTGAACAGCTTCTTTCCAAAGTTATCCCAAAAACCGGCAAACACGATGGGCCCTTTACAGATAAGTTTGCCCACCCTAACCTTAGGTACTAAGGTGAATTTTTCAGAATCTTTTTTTCCCAGCCTGCTGCTGCCCCCTACAGGCTACTCACTATATCATCCAGATTTCCACTGAAGTTGGACAGGCTATGCCTCCAGTTCTTCATGACAGAGACTCCGCCTTCGACGGTAAACCCCATTTTCGGCTGGACGGATGGTACAGGCAGCTGAGCAGAGCATAATGGACCAACAACAGGCCAAATTAAACCATAACAGACAAAAGCAACCATAACCTAAGCATAATCTAAAATTTGCTGGGAACACTTACATAGCCACAGAGCTATCACTGTGTTTTATGAAGCTTGCACTTAACCTCAATGAAACATAATATCATGTAATAAACATAATGTCAAATGTAATAAAGTCTTACAGCAAACATCTACACAGATGTGCATATCCATGCATACAGTAGTCGAGTGGTAAAGGGGGTTGGTGGGGGTGCAAGGGGGGAGAGATGAGAAAGTTGAGAAAGTTTTTTGGGAAGAGGGGGTGAGGGATGCCTGCATTTCGGTCCAGTCCAAACAGAGATGGGTATCCCCCGATATGTTTGGGAGATTTAGCTTTATGCGAGTAACAATTACACAGAACACTTTAGGTGGGATGGTATATTTTCATGGATGATTTACTTTATTTGTTTCTTTGTTTGCTTGTTTGTTTATTTCTTTATTTTATTTCATAGTATTCCTCGTGTATTTTCATTCTTTTACTCTGTACAATATAATCCTCTGGGATACATGCTACAAGCCTCTAAATCAAGGCTCCTCAACTGCAGCCCTGGTAGGCCAGTCTGCAACATAGTTTGCTGATTTCCCTGCTCAAAAATACCTCACAAACCTGGCAGTTAGCTGGGCGGCTGAATAAGGCGTGTTTGAGCAGGATAATCTGCAGACTGTGTTGCAGACTGGCCTCCAGAACCCGGAACCGGGGAACCCCGTTCCAAATGTTTGGTTAAAGTCAGTGGGAGGGGCTGGTACTTTATTCACTTCCTTCATTCCCCACCCCCCCAGTATCTTTTTCCATATTCTAGCTTTTAAAAAGTACAAGAACAACAAGCCTGAGAGCCAAAATATAAAAACGGGATAGAAACAATTGGCTTCCCAGCTTGACTTCCCGCCATTGTCTGATCAAGTATTCCAGGCTGGACTTAAGCAAGAGACTTGATTGACGCCTAAGTGAAAAACTAATAGGGCCAATGATGTGATTGGTTGTAGTTCAACCAATGAGAGGACAGTTTCATTGTTTGAATGCGATGGCGTCACAGCATAGGAGCTCAGTATGGCTGTTGCCTACTGACAATAGAATGACGAAGACCACAGACCTACTTAATATTACCATTGTGCCCATAACATAACCCTTAACATACGCAATTTAGGGCACTGAACACTGCAGACCCTGCTTTCTGACATCAAGCTTTCCTCAATTGGATAACACTTCAGATAGAAGTTGAGAGGAATGAAAAGTGGTTCTTGATTTTGAGTGGGATTTAGTATTTTTCACCTCACTATTGCTAGATCTTTTTGGAACCCAGGAGGCACTGAAGATGCAGCTTAACATCTCAACACAACACCCCACCTCCCTCTCTCACCAAAATCTCTAGTTATATTTACAAACTCTATATATACTTAAATTCACATGTTGCACCAATTTTTTGTTTCCTTCTGTGGGCTTCTGACTTCTCCTGAACAAACAAACCTGGCAGATGCCCACATGACGTTAACCTAACTGCACCTCCAATACAGAAGAAAAGCATTTTTTCTCAGTTACGTTACAGATACAGAAGGATGGAGTTTCACTGAAGACTGTAGAGACGAGTATTGCCATGAGTGAATGCTGAATGACATTATGCTGTACCGAGGTTTAGGTGGAAAATTAATCAAGCTCAGTGTAAGAATCGTCATCCGCGAGTCACAGCCATGGCATCCGCCCGGTGCGGTGGTATTTGGTACCTGCTCCGGCTTTGCCTCGCCTGCGAGCGCCGTCTTCCCATACGGGTCCGACAGGTGCCGCCAGCCAGATAGCGTGTTAAAATCCACGGCGGCCCGAGGGATGGTCGGGTGGAAGTCCTCGGGAAAAACCAGCGGCCCCCAGCCGTCCTGGCTGTCGTCAGGATAATCCTCTTCTGGGAGGGGAGGCTGCAGCATCAACATACGCATGGGAAGGTCACAAAACTGTACCTATAAACTAAAACTATTCTTCATATCGTTTTTATTCATATTCTTCATATTTATGTTATAACTATTACTGCCTAGCGTTTGCATGTTATATATGCCCAGTGACTTGTATGATGAAGCGGGGTTACTGGCTTCTCGGGGCAACCTGTCGGATTTAAGGTACCGCAGGTTAAACGGACGTCACATTTGTTCACTTTGCCCAGAGTAAATCCGACAAGTTACCCCGAAAAGCCACTACAGGCCCCTAGGCTACTTGTTGGATGCTACCACTTTGCTAATAGATGGACATACATTTTAGCTGCGGGAATGCAGAATGAAAGCCTATTGGTTAATCTATGCTATATTTCAACCATTATCCAAGATTCAGTGAATTAAGGAGGAACTTACTGGTACGTCGTCCTGAACTCTCAGTGGCCCCTGGGGCTCCGCTAACTTCGTGGGCCAGACTGCACTCCCTGTCAGCGGATTGTAAGAATGATGGGGTCCAGCAGTCCCATCTGTCTCCACCTTGGAGTCAGCGGCAGTGCCGGTAATTGCAGAAGGGGTTGAAGGAGCTTCCTGTACAGGCAGTTGCTCTTTGGGAGAACTGCAAGCACCAGCCGCAGTGGCCTGACCCGTCTCATGGATGTTGTTAGATGAGTTCACCGTTGCTTGTGGAAGATTATTTTTAGGCTCATTTACACTGGGATAAACAGAGGGGCTGTCCTTCTCTGTCTGTAGAAGAAAACATAAGTGATTGCTATCAACAGAGACCCACACTCAATATTTCTCCTGTCACATTAGTTTGCCATTAAAGATCGCTGATGTAAACATACTGTAATATAGACCTAACCAGGTGTTTAAAATAACCTGTCGGTTACGGCAACCCATTTTTCCAGGCACTGCAAAGCACGACAGGAGTACAGAATAGCACATGAGCAACAAGCAAGTATCAAAGCTGACGTGATCTCCTTCCTCAGCATTTTTACAGAATACAGAAGATAGGTAACAACAAATGACGGGAATAAGGTGAGGGGTAAAATCGGGAATGAGGATTTTGGACCGGATGGTCCAAGAAATATAGGATCACCGGGAACGGAGCACAGAAAAAGAAATGTGCTTCCCAGTCTCCAGACTCACTTAATTATGTGTTTAGTCATGTGCTGCAAAAGAGCTCAGTTGAATGAAAACAACCACACAAACCTGACCATCTGGTTGCAACTTTCTGCTGACCATAAACTGTTTTATTGATCTGTAATATAATTTAAATTTATGGAATTCTTGGAATGTAGGCAGTCTTGATCTGCAATGTGAGATCCCAGTCTGATCTGATAGTCACGACGGTTAAAGTTACACACACAAGGTTTGTTATTAAAATATGTGATAGCATCTGATATTTTTAAGTTTCCACCAAGCAGGTCCCAGTCAAATCAGCGAAACCTGATGTTGTCAAGCCTAGTTTATGCGTCGTGCATGGGGACTTTGTCACTTGAGTTTTCTTACTCCTACCAAACTTACAAAACAAATATCACAATGCCAATCGTGAACTGCGTAGAACTGCAAGCCCATTCATTGCTACAGAACAATTCTGTTGGTAATATTTACACCAGAAAACTGTCAATACTTGTCACACTGCTTTTGGGAAATGTTGTCTGAAATGCTGCATTTGAATTCTAGAACTGGGTTCAACGTGGCTAAATTTATAAACAGACTTTCTCTCAGGTAGCAGGAAATAAACCATCTAGCACAACCTAAGACAACACAGTCCCTGCCATTTATCGTCATTACAGAGACTCCTGACATGCTCAATAATCTGATTCCAACACATACAGGAAACACATCAAAACTAAAATTCAATTAAGTACATGATCTGTAAATACAGAGGCTCCAATCTTTAGAAATAATACTTCAAGAATTAATCTATAAATATGACCAACGAGAGGCAAATTTTGTCCTTACTGCCTTACTTTTGACCTGATTTGACTTTCTTAAAAAATTGGCCTATAAGGAAAAGAGGTGAGACCAGTTCTTGTGCTTTTGCACAGAGTTCTGAGAAGCACACTATAGAGTAGTTACACTCATTGTTACTCATACTGGGCTGTAAATACTATATCCTATTCATGTTAGAAACTATTATTACTTTATTAGTGCCGCGTAACAATAAAGCGGCAAGGCCGAGCTCCAGCTTTTTTTATAACCTAACCTGTTCTTCTCAGAAGTTTTAGCGTCCTTATTTCCTGATTAGTGTTCAGAAATCTATGCCATCAAAGACGATAGAAACGTATTTGCATATAAGGCAAAATAAAACACGTGTTGAACACCTTGCCAGCTGAGTTCACATCTGGGCATGTAGCCAATGAACATATCGGAAACAGGTCGATATTAAACTTTGGCCATCGGATGGGTATGCAAATCAGAGGACACCACCACTCTGTAAAAGCATTACCGATTGTGCTGTTATCAGTGGTAAGTGATTCTTCACTTTACCAAATATATCTTGGCCCTTGCTCATCAGGAAATACATTATATACTGTAAATATATTACTCATTGCAGTATTTCTAGAGGCTGAAAAAATCCCAGTAGTTCTGGCTATAATCCCATTATAGGATACAGTAACAAAGAGCATTTATCTAGAGAATGCTATATAAAAAGGAATATATACATATAAAAAATCTGAGGCTTAGATCAAAATGATTATTTTATGTAGGATGTTATCTTGCATTTGATAAAATGCCAGCTGTCTTTATATTACAAATTCAGACTTTTGCTTTTCTTACTAAACCTGTCTTTCAGCTAAAAAGTCTGGTGCCATCAAATGTAATGTTCATACGGCAAACAGCTGCTGGGAAAAGAACATGGATCGCTGTCCTTTAATAAATTGTGAATACCTTATTTTTATGCACTACATTTTGTGTTAATATAAGACCCTGAAAGGCAAACGTAGAATCCAGAAAAGTATCCTACTGACTCACATTTTTAAACTCAGTTACACCTCATTTAAGAATTTAGTGTCAGCGCTATAGGTATTATAAACAGAGACCTTTTTCACAGCACATATTTCATTAAATGACATATTCAGCTGAACTACACATGAACACTTGGGGAAAACCATTTTGCAGCCTCAGAGGAATAATGCAATGATGGCAACAATGATACAATGATAATTGCTGACGCAATTTGCCATTCTGATACTAATCTCTATTTACATACTGACATACAAAATCACACAGGCTGCACAGTATTTGAGAGCCCCAGAATCAGACCTGCCCAAATATGCATTTTTTTTGTCATTTAAACAAAATAATAAATATCGATAAAAATGACTTAACTGCCTGACCCTGCTGTCATATGAGCAAATATCTTTAAACATTTGAGATTTGGAATTAAATATCCCTCACTTCTAAATTTAAATAACTCAAAAAACCTTCAAATAATATAATTTTTTCTCTGTCATAGAAATTTGTATCATCTTAAAAGATATTAATCTTTTGATATCACATCATTAGATGTGGCAAGATTTTTTTTATAGATAGATTGCATTTATACATTGCATTATTGTTTTAAAATGCTTAGGTATTATCTAAAAATCATTCTGAATAAAATGAAGTTTTATACATTTTTCAATGGTTTTTAGACTCTATAGTTAAGTACATATTTAATTTCACTCAGTATGATTTTAATACAATGATTCTTTTAAGTAACGCAAGCAGTTTTCAGTCGATTTCGTCAGTCATTTTCTGACTGTCTATAAGGCAGATGCAACTGGAAAACTTTCACCCCTGTAAATTCTCTATAGCTCATTGTGCGTCAGTTAAGCTACAGTATTTTTTTACAGATGTATTTGGAGGGTGACTTGAGTGCTGGGAGAGTTTTGTACCTGTGATGGAGTGAGAGCGGATGTTGGAGGGGTTTGAGCCGCTGCTCCTGGACTTGGAACGGGAGCTATTGCAGACACCGGCGTTTCCCTGTTCTGTAGACCGACATCCAATATGGATTCATAGATATTATCAGCTTCCAGTGGTTGCTTGGGATGAAGAGAGGAGAGCTCCTTCAGGTCCGCCGGCACACTGGGCGTTCTCACCGATTCATGCACCTCTGGGGTGACCTTGATACTTTTAATGACGACCGGCTCTACTGGCTTAGCCTTTGTGTGTCTTTTTAATGGATCTGCCGGACGGAAGCTTGGCTCACGAGGTAAAAGGGAAAATGGTGGCAAATCTTCAGTGGGAAGCTGGCAGTCAAACACACTAGGAGTCTGTGTCTTTGTATTCTGGGAAGTATTTTTACCGGAGGCTGATTTTGTCGCCTGTTCCTGAGAGTGTTGGGCAAGGAAGGAATCTGGAAGGCCACCCCGCCGGAATTCTTGGTTGTGCATGTCCAGGGGGATGCCAAAGGTGGACATCCGGTTCTCCGTCTTCTTGGACTGGGCTGGTGACTGCAGCCTGATGGCCACCTCATGGTGTCTTTCTTCTGTTGTATCTGTGGCCCTTCTCTCGGCCCTGTTCTGGGTCGACTCGGCGTTCATGGACTCTATGAAATCCAGCGGAGACGGTAGGTGCGATGGCAGCTCCTTGACGTACTTGGCAGGGATGTAGAAGGGCTTGGCGTGTTCGTCCTTGCGGACATGCCACCAGTGGTCATTGGTCTTGGCTAGGAGGACGTAGCGCTCGTTGGGTTTGATGGACACCTGGTCGCCGTCACGGCCCAGGTATTCGTACTCGTACTCAACCAGCACCAGGCCTTTGTTGGTCATGTTGTCGTGGCGACCTGCCAAGCCAAAGACCCTCAAAAAAAGCCAGTTACGGCTGAGGGGGTGGAGCTGAAAAAAATGTGAAGGGGGAAAAACAGAAAATGCGATCAATGGTCAATGCAAAACAGGTGAGCTGTGTACCTTGAACATTCCTTTCTTTATACAGCGCAGCTCTGACAGGTGTCTGAGCCCACGCCCGTGGCCTGGAGGCAAACGTGAAAACAGGAACAACAGGAATGTTTCATGCTGTCTCTCACCAATACATCCCAGCCTGTACGTGTAAGCTTTTCTTCTCTTGTAGCAGTGGGCATGTTCAGGTAAACATTACTTGCCTATGAACATCTAAAAAGGTTATTTTCACACCATGTAAGTCAATAGCATTTTAGCATTTTAAACTAAAGTGAAACTGAATTGTGTGCTTCTCCATAGTCTACACTCCCTGCCAGCCGACCCGGAGCTCTTGACATTTGAGAAGTGGACGCTGCATGTCAGCCCTGCCCCTAACCTTGACTTAATCCATTCCCCCACCCCTCTGTTTCATGCGGTCTCATAATCCCTCATAACATCCTCTCCTGTAAACAATCCCATAATCTGACAAATAAGCAGGATTAAATGTGCTGAAGTGTGCATCTTGTATGCTCACTTGCATGCTAACAGGCATCGTAATCCTGTGAGTCTTCCATCTGGGAAACCAACCACGCCGCCCAGAGAGAATCCCTGATAAAACACAGCCCAGAGCAAAGTTACCAGGAAAGAACGTAAACTCTGAATACGACTAATCTCACAACAATTACGGAGCATGTGTTGGTTAGACAATGGAGATAAATATATATAGTCATTTTCAGATGCTTTGAAAAAGCAATGCATATTAAGTTAAAAAGTGGCACTTTTGGATGCTGTCATTTGCCAACGTGACTTTGTAACGTAGCATTTATGTAACGTGGCGTTGTTGCGTTTTGTGCATAATCCTTAGATATTACTTGAAAGACTGGAGGGAGATTACATATGGAGATTTTTACTATATGACCAAATAACAATATTCAGGAAATTCACATACACGGCAGCCTTGGTCGTGCCAGATTTATTTCAAGCACAGGCTGGTCACATGTAGCCTAAACATGCAAACTCTGCTTTCTCTGTTTCAGCTTCAGTCATCTTATGGGCCTTAACATTGACCAGAAGTCAATTCAACAATCGTGCTGTTTTGGGGGAATACCACAAGAATGTAACATAACAGACAATAGTTATAAATTATTCCTTGTTTTTCTTGGGGATATTTTGGTGTATTTAACAGCAAGCGAAACTATAAAAGTAACATGATATAGACTTTATAAAAACAAAGACTTTACATCCTTTTCCGATTCTGCATCCGTTTGTACAGGAGCCTCCCCTCGGGGAACGGACATGACAGGCCGAAATTTCTACACAAAACAATGGCATGTTGTGTGTAAGTATACCTAGTATGTGTTTCATTTCAAAATCTTACCACATATATGTATATATGTAAATACACAGAGATACAGAAGCATTAATTCAGAAAATGCACTTAAGATTTAATTATCATTATCTTCATTTAATAGTACAAAGAAAATCTTGATGCCAAACAGAATTAATTCGTTATTAGTGTGATGACTTTGAAAAAGATATTTTCAGCAGTTCGATGTATAACTTTTCCTCAGACTGGAATGTCGACCGTATCGCAAACGGTCCCTCCCTCCGGCCTCACCTCCCGAGGCCAGTTTCAGGAATTTTTGATCTTTTAACTATCCCTCAAACATGTACTGTCTGGTTTAGAAAAGATTGCAGATCGGCAATGTAAATATAGCTGGTGTGTATAAAAGGCTGGCACTCGGCTCCGACGAGATGGTGCCGACAGGAATGAGCTCTCGGCCACTTCCGGACTAAGTGAGGGCACCTTTTGACTAAGAACAAATTGGCTTTGCCTCTCACCCCGAACTGACTCTCCATTTAACAGGTACAAACTATGTCAACCTGCAACATAAAGGGAAAGGGAAAAACAACTTTCCCCGCCAAAGAACATTGCCAAGATAAACAATTCAAACCAAACTCAGGGAAAATAGTCCGATAATATATAAAGAACACGAAGTACAGAGTCCAGAGTACCTAGCACAATAAATACTTCCGTGGCTTTTTTTCATCCAACAGTTTAAAAAAACAGGAATCATGTTTACCTGGACAGAAATGGTGTGATCACCCTACATCCCATTTCTTCCACAGTCACAATAAGAATCCCATAATGTAGAAGCTGGTCATTCTATTTCCTTTTTGTTCCTTTTCTTTAAGGCCGCACCGTCCCTCTCCTGCTTCCTATGGTGCTTGTTTCCTCTGCAGGATTCTTTCCCCGCTCTGAGAAGCCTGAAGCTGCTGGGTGTGACTCTGTGTACGCGTGAATTGTGTGTTCACCAGTTTCAACACGCCTGCCTCTATCTGCATGCATTTCCTGTTCCACCAGACACAGAACAACGGACAGAGGGACTGGAAGGATCAGCAAAGGGGAGAAACCAGAGGTGAGAGGAGATGATTTCACTCTGAGGCCAGATACCAGTGCAATACTGGCTTCTGACAAGATTTCCATCTATTATTATTATTATTATTATTATTATTATTATTATTATTATTGGAATCAATCATTATTGTCATGCTTAAACTGTCACTTGCTATGGATTAGGGAAGATTGTATGATTCGGATTCTATGGGAATAAATTAATCTTTTTCAGTTTTAGCATGATTCCTGGCTTATGTGCGTAGTGAAAATACTGGAAGGCTACATACCGTACAAAGCTCAACAGGCACACTTACAGTACAGAGATTGTGTAGTATATCCAAATGACACAAAGTAACAGGCACACTTACAGAGATTGTGTAGTATATCCAAATGACACAAAGTAACAGGCACACTTACAGAGATTGTGTAGTATATCCAAAGTAAACATTACCCAAAGCACATTAGCAAACTTTCTACTTCCTTTTGGCCAATTATTGTTTTCACCATGCCACAAAACACAAATGCACAGCTCATAAACAGATTCAAAGGACATTCCATATGTTCATATTATCAAATTTAGCCAGCCAAAAATTTCTCCAAGGGCTTAGTGAAGGAGCATTTACTGTTAGTATTTACTGTAATGCCTGAGATAAGTACCATATGGACACAAGCAGATAGGTGAGCTGGTGTCCCACGTGTGGACCATAGTGCAAATCTGAGTGTGTGACCTGCCATGTACTGGCATTCTGGGGTGAATCTCAAGACCAAGAACCCGAAGACCGCGCTTGTGGTCTTGGCAAGACAGGTCTTGCTAACCCACCTTCCAAGACAGAACTTGGGACTCAAGGAATCATTGGATTGGTCTCGTTCGACGAGGATGCAACCAATGTATTCATACCTGGTGTCTTCCTTGTCCTGTGCCTCCGGGAATAGTGACTCATCAGACTCATTCACAACTCTGGACTGAAAAAGTAGTGTCTGTACTTTCCAGTATCACTCACTAGCTCCGTCCATTTTCTGTGATTGCTTGTCCTATTCAGGGCTGTGGAGAGTCTGGAGCCTAGGTTGGGGCACCAACCCATCACAGGGCATCATGTACTATTCAGCCATGGAAGCAACCCCATCCATGATGACATGGAGAGGACAAACATGGAGCAACGGCAGAAACTCAATCTCTGGTCCCAGAGGTATGAGGCAACAGCGCTAATCACTGCAGCACTGTGCAGCCCCACTTATCAGCTATTGACAGGTTATAACCGTCTGAACTTCTGCTAAGTACCTCTTACTGAATGACCTGGACTCCGAGTGCAGTGCTTCTCAAATATCTTGTCTGGAGAAGCATATTGGGAAAATCATCTCACAACTCCTCAAAATGATTAGGCGACCCACACCCCCTAACCCCGCCCGGGCGCGGCCCCGGGGGGGGGGGGGGGGGGGGGGGGGGGGGG
>JABFDZ020000049.1:12750718-12766498 GCA_019775955.2 Pollimyrus isidori | reverse complement strand
AGAAGAGCAAGAATGAACAAATTGTGTGATTTTGATTTACACCCTGGTTCTTATGTTTATTACAGATTGTTGAAGAACTTGTATGATTTATTTTGCGTGTCAAATTTTGCAACAATTGCCAGCAAAAGAACTTTCATTTAACAAACTAGCCTTTGCCAGTCACCACTGAAATAACAGCGTAGCAGTTTGTTGTTCAAGAGTCAAGTTTATATTCTGGGACAACTACACCTACTCCATGATTTTTGTTCATTGCAATATTGTTCAGTATTACTAATAAAATTCTGCAATGATCACGAAAGAAAAAAAATATTTTAAGTGTGAACAAACAAATATAACAATGATATACAATTATACTCTAATGAAGAACCAACTCTTAATGCATTAGCCACGAACAATCTTAGGTACAAACAAATTAGCGATTATGTCTCAGTGTTATAAAATTTTGTTAACCATTTCTTTATAGTGCACAAAATCATTATCTACGTAATAGATATTGGTAATTATGATTCTAATAAACCAGTTAGTAGGTTTTCTGAAGTAAAACAAAGACACTGCTTATCTATTAGTTTGATTAATTAATGAACTCTTAATGAGCAAGAAATACCCATAGAACTAGGGGTGGATTTAAGGGGTAACCATGGCCTCCCCTCATGAAAACAAAATATGAGACACCTAATTGGGCAGCATTTTGGCGCAGTGGTTAGCATCGCTGTCTCACTTCTGAGACCAATGTATGAGTCTCCTTAATGGCTCAGTGTGTGGAGTTTTCATGATTTCATTGTGTCGCTTGGGGTTTCCTCCAGGTACCCCAGTCTCCCCCTACGATAGGCTGCTACCTTATCCTGGGTTGTTGCCTGTCTTGTGCCTGTAGTCTCCAGGACAGACCATGAAGAAGACAAGCAGTCACAGGAAATGGATGGATGGATAGATGGATGAATGGATGGGACATTTTATTCTGTAAACTTGAGCTGCCCAACCAATCACTAAGTCAATCATGTTGTCCAACTCGATCTCCAGATGATTAATGGATAATGCTCATGTTTGGGAAACTCGCCTGAGTCAGCAGAACCGCCCCACCTGTTGTGAAAAAGTATACCAAGAGGGAAGCCCCCCCATACCCCTGCCCCCACCCCCAGTGTGGTCACCTGTTCTGGACATTATCCCATTGGCACTCCAATAACATGATGGACTAGTTTGGCTCATATACTACTTGCAATGATCGAGTCTACATCAAGTCTGAGAACAAAGTGACAAACACCAATAGCTTAAAGATGGAATATTACGAGACAGAGGGAGCCATCGGGACAATGATCAGTCCTAATTACTTCCAGATGACTGCTGCCCTCTGGTGGCCATCCTGAGTATTTCCCTGAAAGGGGACAGTTTTCCAATTGCCTGTATCGTCTACGATTAAATTCTACAACAGGGCTCTTCGAATGTGGATCTCGATTCCAAATACAGGTCTCGTTTTTAGTTATCCCAAGTAGTTAGTGTAACAATTACTGATTCCAGAGGTTTCACACCTGACTCACAGGTAAAGGAAGGCTGGAAAATCTAGAGGACCATGATTTGATTAGCCCTGTTCTACAATATAGAATTAGTCCTGTAATTCATTATTCATTTCAAATTGAATAACCTGATAGTGTGTTTTTTTTTTTATTCATGCTACTTTGTGTTTTGTTTATGTATGTATGTATAGAAAGTCAAGTGTGTTAATGCTAGTTTTTAGATTTATTTGATATGTGAAAACCAGTAAGTTTATTTTGAAAAAAATGCTTTGTTTACATTTGGTTATTCAGTTTAAAATAAATAATGTACCCCACCCTACCCCCAGAAGCATTCCTTCTTCAGCTTCTTTTTAAATGAAACTATGTGGATTAGATTTTGCTTCCAATAAATCCAATCAAAGTTCAGTCAGGAAAGTCAAGATCTCACAAAATTAAGTCGATCATTTAACATGCTTTATTTCAGCATTCAAATAATTAAAAACATCTCAAATTATTATACATATACAAAATAGGTACAGATGACCCTTTACCCCACCCACCCCCTTAGAAAGTGTGTCTGTTTCTCTCATTTTAAAATTCTAAATTTTAAACTCTTTGCAGAAAGGCAAAACGAGAAGAGTGAAGATGTCTTCTCGCTAAAAGCAGAAGGGGCAACAACCGGGCCTGAATTTTTTTAAAAACAAATCCACCTGCTTAATCTACACCCGACAAGAATGTATGCTTCGTGTTTACAAAAAAAGAAATTAAGCTGTAGACCTGCAACCGACACTTCACAAGGAAAACAAACATCTGTTTTGCTTTGGACAGTAAGCCATTTTGTTTAGCACCAAAGGTCCTGTAAGTATCTGTGACAATATCTTGTTAAAAGGTAGTAGGCTATTATACACCACTGACAGGACCCCATGGAAGAAATTGTACATTGTAGCATGGAGTAACACTGGGTTATGTGAATTTCTTATCTGAGGTAGCCATAAGATTATAAAATGAAAACAAACCTCTGTCTCTGTTATTCACTGTATTTAAAATATATATTTGGTCACTCTTATTGTGGTTAAAACAACAAGACACTTCACTGTCATTTTTCAAATTTATTTAATACCTGTAAACGGTACAAAGCATTTGGTTTTTTTTGTCCTTCCACACTGGTAAGAAAAACTGCAAAAATCACCTGTTTTTTTCTCTCCAGGGGAATTCTACACTTTACACGTATATATTATTTTCTTGTTCCGGGTGACACAAATGAGTCTTTGGTATCTTTGATGTAAGATGTTGGTAAAAAAGTAGTGGTCCCATTTCCCCCAAAACTGACAACACACAAACACCGTCTTCATAAGTGCAGTTTTAAGCAAGTGGACCATTTGTGGCCAAATGGAGTTTACGTTTTCTTAATGCATAGGAAAGTTTTTAGAGAGACGACTGCTAGAAAAAAACAACAATTTCAAGTCCACATTTGTTTTTTTACAAGAAGCAAACTGGGCCAATTTCAATGCCAAATTCCTGATTGGGTGCACCAACGTCCATAGGAGCGATGTCAATAACAGGCAGGCGCGATGTTTTTGTTGTCTTGTAGTCAATGACTGTCTTGCCCCATGTGCCAGTGTGTGACTTCAGGAAGAGAGAGAAAAATGAACATTAGCTTAAGTACCATTGGCTATAGCCACTACTTTAGTACCCATTTTGGGCAAAGGATTTAACTTCAGCCACCCAGGATCACAGTCAGCTGAATGTCTTAGAATGTTTGCTGTGAGCCATATGACTCTCCAATATTTTGCTGGTCAGATCCAGGAGTTCAGTTTTTAACCAATTAAAAAGCAACCTGTGAGAAGATGGCTAACTTTGGGAATTAAGAAACTATAAATATTCACATTAAGTACAAAGGTTAACACTTTTATACTTTTAGGCACCATGCTTGAAATGTTGTTAGCTATATAAAACATTTATGCAGTAGTGTTACCACCCTGGATAATGGATAAATACATATTTCTTTAGGTTGTTAGGTGGCTGTAGATGCCATGTTATATAAGCCTGTTTGATTGATTGATTGTGATACAGCCAGTCAGGATGTTAGTGCGGTATAGAACTCATGGTTTCATTGTTCTGCTAGTGGTCTGAAATAATTTTCTGTCACAAAGCTTTTCTTTTCCTTTGTTTTTTTTGCTAAAACACTGGACTTGTCTGCTTTGTTTTTTAATTTCCACTTCTTTACAAGAAACGATGCAACTTCTTCTTGAAGAGATTCGCTACCAGCTATTGTTGTGACGGTCCAATTAAACATTTTGCACATAGATCCACCACAGTTTACTATTACTAAACACACAAAACTTTTGGGGAAGGGAAGTCTATGATTAATCAAAGAAAAGCACTAGGAAGCCTTTAAGCTTTGAGTACAGCAGTACTGTAAGAAGGTGAGGACTCACCGTGCAGCCATCCTCAGCGACGCTGTAGGTGAAGCGGCTGTTGCCCTCGGCTCTGATCTCGATCTCGTTAGATCCTTGCAGGAGCAGGGCCTTCTTCAGGTTCCCAGCCTGCTGGTCCATGTAGGCAATGCTGTTCTTGCAGTGGTATGTGATGTTCTGGGAGGCTTCAGTGGACATCAGTCGCAGGAAGGTGAGCTGAATGTTGACGTCCTCAACGTTGGAGTCTTGGCCACCATACTCGAACTGGGAGGGAGTCAGAAAAGCAAGTTACAACATCACAGTTCAATAAAATATGTAATTATTTGTCATTAAGGTAGATATTACAGAAATGTTCATTCACCTGGAAGCCATCGGTCATTGCCTCTCCGAACCAGACGTGCTTCTTCTCCTTGGCATTCTTGCTTGTGTACCAGTTCTTCTTGGGTACCTCAGCCTCAGTTGGGTAGACGCAGGTCTCGCCTGTCTCCATGTTGCAGTAGACTTTAATGGCATCTTGAGGACAGCCCTGGTCAGGGTCAATCCAGTATTCACCTAAGGAAGGAAGGAGCTAATTGTTAGTACAAATCAAGAGGTACACATTCTAGAGCACAGAGAGCTACATAAACACTGTGACTTTGATGACATGTTACATTGCCCTGTTAAGTAAACTTGTGGGAGTTTTACTTACACAAAAATGATATGAGGGTAGAAGGAACAATGATTGGTCCAGAGAGATAACCTATCAGATTATATCAGAGGAGGTGGGTCCAAGCAACAAGAGGAGGAGGGCACCAAGATATCAGATTTGTTTATCCCACCTCCTCTAGTTGCTTGGATCCACCTCCGCTACAATTTGTTTGGTGATCTGATTTCCCTGAAACAATCATTTATCCCTCTGCCCTCTGAACATTTTTGTGTAAGTCAAGCGTTAAATAAGAGTAGACCATTGCGAGTTGGCTACATACCGCTCTTCCAGTCGGGATGGCACATCTTCAGGTCACGGCAGGTGCGAGCAGGGTTCTTCTTGGTGCCATCAGGGCTGCGGATGTTTTCAATCTGCTGGCTCAAGGACTTGAGGGTGGTATCCACTTCCAGGTCACGGTCACGCATCACATTGGCATCATCAGCACGGTAGAGACGGTAGGGATCTGGTGCCTTCTCCTGGGCAGGCTGGCTAATAAAGCCCATGTCAAATCCACCACCAGGTGCTCCGGGAGGTCCTGGAGGTCCGGGAGGACCAGGAGGACCCTGAAGTGGAGGGAGGAAGACAAGTTAAAGAGTAAAACCATAGCAAAAGTCCTAATTCTACAGCAGGTCAAGGTAGGTGACTTACAGAAGGTCCAATTTCACCAGTACGACCACGAGGTCCAGGAGGTCCCATAGGTCCGGGCAGACCGTTCATGCCGTCTTTACCAGGAGAGCCAGCAGAGCCAGCAGGTCCCTAGCAGGGGGATGCAGGTTTGTACCTCTCAGAAATCAAATTCTCCAGATAACAGATAATTGCTGGAGTGGCAGACATGGTGTTGATGCATTTCTAATGTTAGAAAAAAGTTATATTTATATGGATTATCGGTTAATTTTAATAACGTGGCTACCAGGTACATCTATCCGACTTTCACATCTGAAGTTATCAAGCTTCAAATACAACCATACTTGGCCCAAGTCAACATAAACAAAAAGAGGTTAAATAAATAGATGCATGTTTCATCTTTAATTAAAATATGTGCAATTCTGCAATGGTGTGGTTATACCCTTTTAAAAAATGACTATTTGCATACATACTCTGGCTCCGGCGGGGCCAGAAGCTCCAGCAGGTCCTTGGTCACCAGAGGGTCCCTATTGTGAGAAATGTCAAAGAATCTCATCATACTACAGCCAGAACTAAAGCAGTACAATACATTCCATAATTACCCTGTATACTCAGTAGAGTCCTACACAACCTGTAAGTAGGAAAATTGTGTTCATTTAGTATTGATAAGAATTTAAATTCATCTGACTTATCACAAATGTTCGATGATACAGGCTGGCATAACATGCTAATACATGTGGGAGGTAATTTCTTCTCCCTGGGATATTTGTCTACTCTCAGAAACATTCAGACACTTATCCTAATCTGGTCACTGCACCTGTTATAACATGAAATTGCCATTCATTTATATGTTGCCATATTGTGCAAAAATGACAAAAAAGAAACGTTAACGCTGGGAAAGACCACACTATATATAACGTCATACGTCATAACAATAACAAACTTCGTTATAAACAAATACACAGCACTATACAATGTAACGTTTACTCACAGAAGGTCCGGGGGGTCCCTGCAGACCAGTGAAGCCTCTGTGTCCCTTCATCCCTCTCTCACCGGCTTCTCCAGTCTCACCCTTGTCACCACGAGCACCAGCAGGGCCCTGGAGTATGGGAGTAAAAATTGTTCATTGTGGACTACCAAACCGACCATATATGTAGTATATATGTGCATTGCATGTATTTTAAGAGAACACTAAAATGCACTTACAGCAGGGCCACGAGGCCCTGGAGGGCCAAGGGCACCAGCAACGCCAGCGGGTCCCTACAGGAGGGACAGGAAGAGGTCAGTGTTGTGTTATTTCATTTTGTGGTTAAACAAATGCATCAATGTAACATTCATAGACAATTTGTTAGTTTTTTTAAAATATAACATTCAATGGCAATGTGTTTTCAACAATGTAACAGTTAGAGTTAATTTGTTTGTTTTCATAAATGTAACATTATTACACAATGTTAGTTTTTATCAATGTAACATGGGTCTTCGATACTCTATGCAGATTTTTGTATTTTGTATTCTGCGTGAAATCTATAACCAATATTCATGAAAACAATTCCATTATCATAAAATATGATATACACTGTAGTAATGAATCCATTATTCTGGAATCAAACAAAGGGCCACATGACAGATTACAACACTTACAGTCTCTCCACGATCACCGGTCTTTCCAGCGGGCCCAACAGGACCAGGGGCCCCAGGAGGACCAGGGGGACCATTTGGCCCAGCAGCACCTGTCTCACCACGGTCTCCCTGTGAAGTGGAAAAGTGAAAAAAGGAGGCATCTGCTGAGATACTGTGAATGTTGCTTTATTGCACCAACAGCTAAGTCTGTAAGAACCTGCAGCAGGAAATTGGAAAATAGGAAATAGGATTGACTCGGATAAAGAGGGAAATGTTACCTTGGGGCCGGCAGCTCCATCACGACCAGCAGGGCCCTCGTTACCAGGAGTGCCCTACAAGCACAGGAGACAGTCAGGTTTGGAAGGTCAGCCATGACACTTTCAGTCAGTTGCCCTTAAAGTACATGAATGTGAGCCAATGTTACAGAATCACGTAGTAAACTGTGATCTGACACCAGACAGCAATATCATACATTTAGAGTACATTAATGTTGTACTTTCTGGTCATTGAATAGTGGACTTTTTAGGTTCTTGCTTTGATAGATGTTGTGCAGTTCCTGCTCCGATACTGATGACACTGAAAGATCAGCCAAACTGCACCCACGGCCAGTTGACTCCTTTATGCCACTTTTGCTTGTAATGTGATATTTGCCTCACTTGTAGGTCGCTTTTCAGAAAAATATCCGCTAAATAAAGTCAATATAAATTTAAGTCTCTGTTTCGGTAAGCAGCACCTTAAATGGATAGGTAGCACACAGTCCTTTTTAGTAGTGTTTCCCAGTCTGGTCCTCGAGGATTCACAGTTGATATATGTTTTTGCTCCCTCCTAGCTCCCTTGCCACACAGTCCATGTTTTTGCTCCCTCCCAGCTCCCTTTCCATACAGTCCATGTTTTTGCTCCCTCCCAGCTCCCTTTCCATACAGTCCATGTTTTTGCTCCCTCCCAGCTCCCTTTCCATACAGTCCATGTTTTTGCTCCCTCCCAGCTCCCTTGCCACACAGTCCACAAGGACCAGATTGGGAAACACTGCTATATAGGTATTCATGTATTTCTGGCTGCCTTGAAAGAACAGTTCACTTATCATTCTTTGAAAGGCTTAGTTTCTATAATACAAATTTCAGAGAGACTTCAATCAATCAGACTACACTTTAGCATTCAAAGAAATGTGGTTTAGGCTTCTGCTGCTACATCCAGAGAGAAACTTGGCCTTCACCCCTTACCAAATATCTACACGTTTACTTACCTCACGACCAGGTTCTCCAGGAGCACCAGACTGGCCAGGTGGGCCCATGGGTCCAGGAGGTCCACGTTCACCACTGGGTCCATTGGATCCCTGCTTTCCAGGCTCTCCCTAATGTTGGGGCCAGGACATCACAGATTAGTCTCAAGCCTGGACAGAGATTTGTTCTGTTTAATCATAACATTTAGTGGGTAAACTATGACATCACATGACAAAAAATGGTGAAATCATGGAAATCCTCTAATAATTTAAATTATATTCCGACCCCTTGTGGCTTTGTGCTTTGCAGAGTTTGCACAGAATAAATCAGATTAGAAAACAGGGATTTTTTTCCCCAGATTTTTACAGAAGACTGTAAATATTCATAGAATAATTAGCTACTTCTAGTAGCTAAAGGCGCTTTTAGCTACCTTCGGTAGTTGTAATTGCTGATTTGGGGTGATTACTCACAGATGGGCCAGAGAGGCCGGGGAATCCACGCTCGCCTCTCTGTCCAGGGAGACCAACGATACCGCGCTGTCCGGCGATACCCTGAGGTCCAGGAATGCCAGAAGAGCCCTGCAGCGGACAAAAGACACCGGTAATATGGCACCATTGTACTCGTCTCCATGAATCAAATGCGGCACCTTTTTTATGCCTCCTGATTCATCGAATAACTGCATTCTGCACAAATGAATGTGGTTTGAACAATCGTGGGCAAAAGCGACAGAACTGAGCGGGACTTACAGGGGGGCCGTCAGCACCGGGGGCACCCTTCTCACCGGGGGTCCCGGGGGGGCCAGCAGCACCAATTTCACCAGTGCGACCAGCAGGGCCAGTCTCACCACGGACACCCTTCTGTCCCTCCTTTCCAGGAGGTCCGGGGGGGCCAGGGGGGCCGCCATTACCCTGAGTCACACAGCAGAATGAGGAGTAAATGCTGGGGAGGGGCATGAGGCTGGCAGTCAGGTACTTCGCATTGTAAGTTACATATAACCATTGTAACACAAAGCTGGTTAAATTCTTCTGCAGATTCTTTGGGGAGCTTGTGGAATGGAGCCGATTAGGCATTATAAATAAGAGAGTCTTGTTAATGAGGATAACCGGTTATAAAGTCACAATAGGCATTTATGCAAATCTAACGAAAAGCTTTACTTTTAAATCAAAATATTTACATTAAATCACTAAATTTCTGTAGATATGCCACTATTAAACTAGTGACCAGTCAACCAACCCAAGAAGCCAACAGGACCAGGGGCACCAGGTGCTTACAGATGCTTAATTTATACTTCACTGGCGCGTCCAATCAGATTTGTGCGATAGGCGTTGATTGGCGTGAACTTCAGAGCACCTTCACGCTTGACCATAGCGTTAATTTAAACCTATACTTGATATGGGGTCACGATTGAGCTTAGTCACGAATGTCAGAGTACAGCTGGGGTATAACTAGCAGGGAAGAGGAAAACCACACTTACAGAAGGACCGGGAGGACCAACTCGGCCAGCAGCACCAGGGAATCCAGTAGCACCCTACAGAGTCAGAGAGAAGAATCTGCATCACACCATTCACACTGATTTGTACAATTGATGATTAAGTGCATAATACTAACTGCACTCCACAGTCACGCTACATTGTGTCTGATATTTCTTCGGGAGATGAATACTTACAGGGGGTCCAGCAGCTCCACGGGCACCTTTAGGTCCAGTAGAACCAACAGCACCCTGTTGGAATCAATATAGATCATAATTCTCTTTCTCTTCCTATAATTCTATTAAGGCGTGTAAAAATTGGACAATATTAATACCAGAGGTGGATAGTTTAGGTCCTGAGAGTAAAAGTCCAGACCAAGATTTTTATACTCAACAAAGCAGCTGGTTGGCTGAAACAAAACCTTGGTCTGGATTTGCACTTTCTGGATCTGGACTTTCTACCTCTGATTATTACGTACGAAAATAGTACCTGGGGGCCAGGGGCACCAGTAGGTCCAGGAGGTCCGGGGGTACCGGCATCACCTTTAGCACCATTGTCACCGGGCTCTCCCTTAGCACCAGGTGCACCATCAGCACCCTGCGCGGGACAGAGAAGTCCGAAAGAGTCACTCTGAGTTCCTTCGTAAGAAACTGCTAATAAACATTTTATTAATCATTGTTTGCAGTCAAACATAAACAAGAGCACTTGACCTGGAAAGTAGCTATAATATTTTAATGTTTTTCTTTTTTTGTTTTTGTTTCAGCCCTGAAATATACAAATATTTTGGTTAAATGACTACAATTAGATATTGACAAGCGGCTGTTAATGAAAGTAGATCATTACACATTTTTTTGTGAGGGCTAAATAGTTGTGAAAATTGACATATGAAAATGCATAATTAATAAATAGAATTATAAGTGGCACTGTGGCTTTGTGGATAGCAAAGCCGCTGTGTTTCCTTTGAACCCCCCCATTTCAGAGTTCAGAGTTTTCACGATCTCCTCGTGTTGCTTGGATTTCCTCCCACAGGCCAAAAGACATGCAATTATGGGAATCTTGTGCCTCTAAGTTGCCCATGCGTGATTATGTATGGGCCCCTTATGACCCAGTACTGGTCAAGCATCTGGATTATGGATGCATGGAATTTTACAAATTGTACATGTATGATAGCATGTGTTGTCTGACGAAAGGCAGTGAGCTCTAGGTTTTAGATTTATGTAAGTTTAACATGCTGTATATTTGCTTTCCTGCTGCATGCGCGGCTTGGTTGTAAATCAATTCCATTAATCGTTTTCTCTATCCATTCACCTTTCAACCTGCTATCACTACAGGACAGTGGGGGCTAATGTGTCGTTAGTTATCCAGCAAGCAGTGAAGCATTTCAGTAACCAGTCTTCACAAACGTATCTAAACATGTGGTGCGGCCTAAGATGATTTTTTTTGCACTCACAGGAGGTCCAGCGAATCCAGCAGGTCCAACAGCACCAGTCTCACCACGCTCACCCTGGCCAGAGAAGGAAGTGGCGTTGGTCAGTTGGGTCACGAATCCAACGTCACAAACTGGGTCTCAGACGTGAGCATGCAAACACGTGAGGCTGGTGGTGACAGAGCAGCAGGGTACTCACAGGAGGACCACGGGCACCAGTAGGACCAAGAGGACCAGCAGGACCAGTCTCACCCTGGGCACAAAGGGAGAGGAAGAACCAGCTTAGTTCAAGTTTTATAAAACTAATCCAATGACTCGTTATATAAGACTACTCACAATCAACCTATTGCAATAAGGTTATTAAAACTAGACAGAAACTAATAACCTTTATAAAGATGTCTTTGCTTGTATAGATTTAATTAATTGTGTGTCCAGATGATAGTCCATCTCTACATTTAATATGCATACCTAGGGTCCAGCAGATATTTTGGGGCTTTAGAGTTTTTTGGGGTAGATCAAGAAATCATGTTTTTTTTTATTCTTGCAATTTAGTTTTGATTTCAGGGCAATTACTTTGTCACCAGGAGCACCAGCAGGGCCGGGAGGTCCAATGGGGCCGGTCATACCGCGAATGCCATCCTTACCAGGGGCACCATCTGTGCCCTTGGCACCGTGATCACCCTAACAGGAAAGACAAAATAATGACATTGAAATTGCCTAAGCATGAAGGAAAGAGTGTGAAAATGGCTGCCTGTTAGACGTGCTTGTTGGGAAGGTGCGCTCTGAGAACGCGGCTTACTCTGTCACCCTTGAGGCCTGGCAGGCCGGCAGCACCACGCTCCCCAGGCATGCCCTGGAGACCAGGAGGACCTTGGGCTCCTGGGGCTCCTGGAGCACCAGTTTCACCCTAAGGAGGGAGGCAGAGTGGCACAAAATGAGGTGCTAGAGTTTGCAATACCAATATGCATGCTTGACAATATGTGGTACGAGACAAATTAATGAGAATGACATATCCCCTTTTCTCTATACAACGTCACCACAAAGATGGTGCCATTGAGAAGACATTCCAAATTTATGCTACAAAAGGTAGTGAAGTCTTAGGCCCCTAGACGCTTGCATGGCTGCACTTCTCTCCTGGCAGCTAAAGAAGCCATGGGGAAACATCATGAACTCAAAGTTGCCTAAACGGTGTGGCTTATCTGAAGGTGCTCATCTCTGGATTGGTTTGTTCGATTTCTTACCTTGGCACCATCGTTACCAGGGGAGCCGGGGGATCCCCGGGCACCTAAAGGACCAGCGGCGCCAGGGGCACCACGCTCACCAGGGAAACCTCTGTCACCCTTAGATGATCAAGAGAAGTGAAAGGTCAGCAATCACAGGAGGAAGTCCTTGTATGGAGGGTGGCTGCAAGACAGTGAAAAACAGCCTCCTACCCTAGATCCAGCAACTCCTGGGGCACCAGCATCACCAGGGGTACCCTGTAAAATGGACCTTAGGTTAACATGAACTCTGGCTGACCTGCAACTGCCGTGGTTGTTAGTGAACTTCAGAGCTTCATCAGCATTTATCTGTGTCTACAAAGTACTGCATAATGGAGTGCAGGATAGTCAGGGACTAATCCAATTATAATCATAAATGTGATGGATATAAAGTTACAATGGGCACATATTTGGGTTCTATTAGCAAAACTATAATAATGGAAACCAATATTGTTTTCCTTTCTACTGACAAAGGCTTTGTTCTCCAACATCAGAAAGGCCATAACCAAACGGCTGAATCTTATTACTCAATATTTAAAATATGCTAAGGGAGTTCAAACATGACCCATCCAAAATCAGGGTTGGGAGTAACCAAAGAGTAATGTGTTATTCCCTGAATGATGATGTTAAATCTTTTTTTCACCCTTTGCTTTATAATTATTATTCAGTTCAATTCAATTCAATTCAGCTATTCATTATTCAAGGTCCATTGTAAGAATATAACAGAGATAGAATGTTCAGTGGTGAGATGACCCTCATGCAAAGCGGTGCATCACTAGCCTTACCTGTTCACCAGGCTTGCCGGATTCACCAGTGGCACCTTGAGGTCCAGGAAGACCCTATGAAAAAGGGGCAAAAAACACTGATTAGCCCCTGTAACCAAAATGGAAGGAGAACATTTAGATGTATATGCAAAAAAATGCCTGTACATTGTTAACTAGAGAATATAAGTCGTCGTATTAAATAAATCATATAATGTGGTGGAAATAGCTTACCTGGAATCCAGGGGGGCCACCTGGGCCCTGCTCACCTCGCTCACCAGCAGGTCCCTAAAAAATGGATGAGGGGCAACAATGACAGATGTTTTTAATGGCCTTATATAGCAAAGTCAGATGTTCTACTATGATAACATAATCTTGTCAAATGAAACGAATGCATTTAACACGGATTATCATAAATAGCAAAGCCACAATGCTAAATAATTCTAACCTGAGAATAGAGGCTTTATTTTTTTTACAGCTATGTTCACTTTTTTGAGCCTGTTTTGTTGAGGACATCACTTTAGAACTTTCTGACAACTAGAACTTACAACAGGGCCAGGAGCTCCAGGAGCGCCGACATCACCATCTTTGCCAGGTGCACCCTGTGTTGAGACAGAATTGATGCAGTTGATATACTGAGATATTAATATAGGCAGTTTTTAATGTTTTCTTTTCATGTCTGTGATTAAAATATGTATATGTGATATGATGAATATTTCATTTATCATCAAAATATGAGATATGAATATTTCATGAGGGTAATGAGGGCAATCAAGAAATATCGAAGATATATTCTGTAACATCTCTGTGTGAGAACATGCAATTCTGAACAAAACTAATAAGAAACTGATATATTTCAAATAAGCAAATACAGTCATCATGGGCTTTACAGTCATTCCACAACCCCCTGCAGATGCCAAAATCCACAAGTGCTGAGGTCTCATATAAAATTGTGTCATATTTGCATATAACCTACACACATCCTCCTGCATACTTTAAATCATCTCTAGATTACTCGTAATACCTAATTCAATGTAAATACTACGTAAATAGTTGTTATACTAAATCGTTTAGAAAATTGACATTAAAAAAGTCATATTCATGTTCTTGGCTCAAATTCATGTTCTTTTTGGAACTTTCTGGATTTTTTCCCCTGGAATATTTTGAGTCTGAGGTTGGTTGAATCTGCAGAATGCAGAACCTGTGGATATGGAGAGCTGACCCTACTTCGGCTCAGTTTGTATGCTTCCTTTTATTCTGGATAAAATACCTTATATATTCAGATCTTAATTCTGCGTTTTCAGCATTGGCAGGTGATTGGAATGCCACCTGTGTGATATAAACCCCATATGCTTTCTAACTATACCAGACACCAATACTTACGGTAGCGCCAACGAGGCCCATCACACCTTTCTCTCCAGGTTTGCCAGGCTCACCCTGCATAGAAGAAGCTACATCTCAGCCAAACAGATTACAATGCTGCCCCCTTGTGGCAACCACATGTGACTCCCAGTCAGTTTACACAGCAGTAAGTCAGTGGTAGGTCCATCAGAATGGCCTCGTAAGTCTAATACCCTTAAGTATGATTGTCTTCATCCCAAATAGCGTAACTGTATTTCAATCCCACTAAATGGCTCATACACATAATTTTTATTTGATACGATTTCTTTCCTACTCACAGCAGCACCCTTTGGTCCAGGGAATCCCATGACTCCAGGCTGGCCTCTAGCTCCAACAGGGCCAGGAGGACCAGGGCGACCATCTTGCCCAGCAGCACCCTAAAGATGGAAATAGCAAGTTTCCCCGATACCTTAATACACTTGATTCATAGCTACATCTTCCATAAGGAGCCTCAACCATGTCAGTATCCATTGTTTATTCATTTTGTGATGTAACAGGAAAACCACTCTAACTATAGCTACAGTAGCTGCTCTTCAACATTCAATTAGAACTCCAGAACCAGGAGGTGAGTGAGATGTCTGGTACTTACAGGAGCACCAGACTTGCCATCAGGACCAGGGCTGCCCGGGCTGCCAGTCATACCCTAGAGGAAGGAGAGGCGGGAGAAGGAGGCCGACATTAGCTATGACAATCTACGGTCAAAGCGACATAAGCAAAGCTAAATTAACCGTACAACAAAGATCATGTTTGCAGGTCGTGGAACTCATGAAATGCTACTCAAAGTTCTTGCTGCTGACTGTAGCTAAAATGTTCAATTTACATCAATTCATTTGGATGGCAAAAATATCTTACAGTGTATTTGACTTTCTGATTTTAATCAAATGTATGCGGTAGTGTAAAGAACGTGTGGCACGACCTGTTGAAGTCCCTTGTGTGTTGACTTACAGCTTGATGCACAGTTTGCATCACAAAGAAAGGTCAGCGATAAATCACTACCTTCTAAATAACAGCCAGCGGAGAGGAAAATCTGAGGGAAATACACTCCTCACCTTGGATCCTGGCATTCCAGGCTCACCATTCCGGCCCGGTTCACCGGCAGCACCCTTGGGGCCCACAAGTCCAGCAGGTCCTCGCTCACCAGGGGCACCCTATACGCCAGGTAGAAATGGAACCAGTGATGAGGAGAATCTGTGTACAGGCCTTGCAGGTTATGCAAATCCGTATCCTGGCCAGCACTCAAAGCCATAAATTAAAAGTAAGTACTTGTACATATTGCAATCATCTATCCATCCATTGTCCAAAGGGGGGGGGGGGGCAGTAAAGGAATGAGGTGGGGAGCAACCAAGGTTGGGGGAACATCAGAGCACTGGTATAATGCATTCAAAATAAAGATCTTAGATGGACATCAGGA
>JABFDZ020000049.1:12727325-12750618 GCA_019775955.2 Pollimyrus isidori | reverse complement strand
CCCCCCCCCCCCCCCCCCCCCACCACCCACACCCCCCCCACCCCCCCCACCCCCCCACCCCCCCACCCCCCCCCCGGGGGGGGGGGGGCAGTACAGGCATGAGGTGGGGAGCAACCCAGGTTGGGGGACCATCAGATCACAGGTATATTGCAATCAAAATAAATTAATTAAATGGACATCATTCGGCATCCTAGTTGAAGTAACTTCACTCAAATTGACAACTGACTTTGCTGGCAAAAATAACTAAAGCTAATTTGCTGACTCACTTTTCGCTTTCTTTTAATGGCTAATAGAGGCCGCCACCCTACCGCACAGGATAATCTACTTAGATCCGTTCTCTGAGCCGTTTTCAGAGCCTTCACACGGAAGCAATTAACAAACCTTAGGTCCAGCAGATCCATCAGCGCCAGGGAAGCCACGGCCACCAGGAGCACCCTGCCCATGAAGACACATTGTCACATATTTGTACTGCAATAACCTCTTTTGGAAACCATGCACTAAGTCCGCTCATTTTGGAATACTTGTGGAAATAATATCAATCAGCCACTTTATGGCAGGTCACTAGTGAAACTGTACTAATCTTCTGCTGCATTGTGACTTAAATAAATAGTGCAAATACAAATGATTGCAGTGTTGCATTACAAATATGCTATGAAAAGCTATTTTGAAACTTGCATGTCTGGTTTTAAACGGTCAACCATAAGCATGCCAGAGTGATAATAATTACAGAGAATGAGCGTCTGAGAAAAGAAAAAAGGAATGAAGGAGAGACATACACGCTCGCCAGTGGCTCCACGAGCACCAACTGCACCAGCCTCACCACGGGGGCCTCGCTTCCCCTCCTCTCCAGCAGGGCCAGGGGGGCCTTGGACTCCAGGGGGGCCCTGGGGAAGGACACAACGAATGATCACTACTGGCTCTGAACGGCTTCATCAATGTGATCATCACATTAACCAAGACACAAACATCACAAACACGGTTAAATTAAACGTTTGTGCAGGGAATGAACAACAACAATGAAATCCATCAACATGTTCTTCATGTATGTCCCCTGAAGCATTCTAGGACATTTTGACTTCACGCTTTCATGGTTACAGTTTTTAATAATGAGACGTCGTCAAATGCCCCAAATATTGAAATCGCTGGTTCTGAGGTGCTGTGATGGACGCTTAGTGCATTTTGATCTCAACATAGGTGTAAATGCACGAGGCCTCCTTACACTCTCTCCTTTGGCACCAGTCTCCCCCTTGACACCAGGAGCACCAGCCTCACCCTGTAATGGAAAGGTCAAGGAGCATTAAAGGCAGAATATTGACAAGAATCTGGAATGTTTTCAACGGGAAAACTTGGATCTTTTTTTTTTTTTTTAATTATCAAGACAAAATTTTGAAGAAACTAGGTGGACTGGCCGCTTACGTACAGTGTTACCCTTTGGACCAGGAGCACCTGCAGAACCCTGGGGTCCAGAAGGACCACGGGGGCCAGGGAAGCCAGGAGCACCAGCAATACCAGCAGGGCCCTACAGAAACCAGAACATGTGTTCAATTCATGCATTTCTTCCCAAATAAGAAAAAAATCACGAATAATAAATCACTGGCAGAGGAGTATCACACTTACAGGAGCGCCCTTGGCACCAGAGGCACCATCGGCACCAGGGTTTCCCTGTGGATGACAAGCAAAGCAGATTTAGGTCTAAGTCGCACTGGATACAGAACAATGACTTGCAATATTTGCAAAGACTGTACTCACTGAAGGCCCAGCAGCTCCAGCGGGTCCAGGGTTGCCAGGCTCACCGCGAGCTCCTTGGGGTCCATCTGCACCACGGGCTCCCTGAGGTCCCAACTCACCCTATAGGCACCAGCATAAACAAAGTAAAAATGAAACAGATGAAGACCACTGTCTTTTAACGTTCTGTGTTATGCAGTCATGTAGTTCTGTGGTTCAATGATTAACACTCTAGACCGACAATGGGCAATCCCATCCAGAATGGGCCGTTGCATGTATGAGTTTTCCCTGCAAATCCCCAATTAAATGATTAATTAGAGGACTGAATGATTGAAGAGTCTCCACATGTGGGTTTGAACTGCTGATATAATGGCTGAATCTTATTACTCAATATTTAAAATGTGCTAAGGGAGTTCTCAAAAACCTACACATACACTGGCCCTTTGGGCATAAGATTGCCCACCTCTGCTCAAGACAATCTAAGTTCAAGTCTCAGTAGAACCTGACATTACAAAGGATTTCCCCCCTGGGGTAAATAAAGTTTATGTCAATCTATAGTAAATTGAAAAGTAACTGTAATTGGTTGCCAGGTGACCTAAACTGGAAATTCTTCCCAAGGATCCATCTACCATCTCCACTGTGATGTAGCTGTGATGAAAATCCACTCACCTTAACTCCAGGGCCACCGGGGAATCCAGGGGGACCAGCAGGCCCAGTTGGTCCCTAAAGAACAAAAATGTGAAACCGTTAGCCGGGAATCATGGGTAAACCTTTCGTGCCGTAACCTGCTCAGTTCTGTTCCTCTCCAATTGCGATCATCTAAACCAAGAGGTTATATTCTGTACAGATTCCATATGTTCAGCTTCTCTCATCTTTAATGTCTGATGGGGGTTTGCATTGCCATTGACATTGTCAATGAGCAATTCTAATTGGACTTCCTGCAATGTTTCTGATTGGCTATGAATATGCCAGGGGTTTATCTGGAATACTCACAGGAGGACCAGCGGCACCAGCTGCGCCATCGTTACCACGGGCACCCTTTGGGAGAAGGGGAAAGGTAGTTAAATTAGGCAAAGGAAAAACATCATAGGTCACCTAAACAATTACAGGGACAACCCTAATGCACATATATTTCCCTGAACCTCCCTGTCAAACAATCAAAAACCTCAACTGAGATGGGGTCACTGACGGCTACCTCACAGCCCAGCCATCGTTAAGATCATTAGCGAGAGCGTGAAGGATTATTCCACTTCTCATGGATTAACATGGATCATGGTGGCACTTACAGCAGTTCCAGGGGGACCAGCACGGCCTCTCTCACCAGGGAGACCACGAGGACCCTAGGAAAATAAGAAAAAGGTGGCGATTAGTGTGTTTAGGCGCCGCACTATTCATCACCATCAAACTGAAAAATCCGGAATAATCTGGCCAATCTACAAGCATTTTTATTAGTTTCTGACTGAAAGGAAACTACTAGTAATTATTTGCACTGATTATCTTACAATTTCTATCACTATCTATTTCAGTAAATCTTCCATCTATTCATCCATCCATCCATCTGTCCATCCTCCAACTGCTTATCCTCTACAGAGCTGCATTGAGTTTGAAATATATCCTAGAAATATACCCTAGAATGTATGGGGGACATGAAAGGGGAAGACCCTGGATGGGATGTCAGTTTAAGCATATATAGACCCACCGGCCTGAATTTCAACCAAGTTGCCATTAGAGGATCATGGAAGGGGGAGCAGGGGGGTAGAGCTTATCCAGGCAGCACAGGGCGCAAAGTGGGGGACAGCCCTGGATTGGATTCCAGTCCATTGGTTAATTCAGTTAGCAATGTAGTAAATGTTTAGACAGATGTTTTGACGGTTGGAATTCTTTTTAAAATATTTCTGGAAAGCCTATAAATTCTATTATAGTTCTCCTCTATAATTCAAGAGAATTAAGCCAGTTGGAAAAGGTTGAAGAGCAGCAATCACCTTTGACGTGAGCCATGGTGACTGCTCAGGGTTAACTCAGGCTGCTGGTTACCATAGCGCCCTGAGGATCTAAGCTGGGTGCCCAGTGTGAGAGGCACCTTGCTCTATCCATGATCCCCAATGAAGATGGAGGCAGGATCCCTAGATCCTAATACCCTCAAGCCTGAAGTTACCTGAGCAGGGTAGGTATCTATCACTCACCATTGCGCCAGGAGTTCCGTTCTCACCAGCTGCACCAGGCTCCCCCTGTGGACAGTTCACACGTGAGGGCGTCACACAACAAAGTATGGAAAACACTGGTGTGGTCACAAACTGGATGGTCCCGCATATACCTTGGGTCCAGCCGGGCCAGTCTCTCCCTTGGCTCCATCTAGACCGCTGAAACCCTAAATGGTACGAAGCAGATAGCGTCACATGGTGCTACGATTCCTGGCTGCAGATTCCTCTCCGGAAGGGTCTGCAGTCACTTACTCTGTGTCCCTTGATGCCGGGGAGACCTGGGGTTCCTGGGAAGCCACGAGCACCCTGGGGGCAGAAGTAAAGGGTTTGATGGTTAACCGGGTCAATATATTTCTGCAGAGCAGTAATTTGTGCTTTCAGACAGACTTGCGGTAATATCATCACACAAGGTATTTACACTGAATTGATTCATCAATTATTCAAAAAATAATTGTCACTTTGGACAAGACTGTAATGCTTATTACTATTAAATTCTAAATTAAAATGATTTCCTTTAGTGACATACTTTCTTTGTATTTTCTCCACAGGGTTGTGAGAAACTGATGCATAAGTATTCAGATTGATTTATATAAAGGGCCTGTTCCGATATATTTGCCCCGTTTTACATAAACTTATGCAAAACTTATACAGTGTAGGCAAAAATGCCAGAAGACAGCAATGGAGAGAAACAAAAAAACCCTCAGGGAACAAAAAACCAGTATGGAAAAATCCAGTGTTAACTGGTGGCCCTCCCTTCCTGCGCATGCTGACCATTCCAGTTCATCTGAGTGCAGAAATAATTAAAGCTTTTTGCCCAGACAGACTTTCTTGCAGGACGCCTTTCACATACAAACACCAGCTGCTATGATATTCAGACTCCATTGTAACAGCGCTTCTATGATGGCAGACAGAAAGCTTTTTAAAAACTTTCAGTTTGTATTTATTGTTAAAGTAAAACAGACAGACACAGTGGAGATAAAAACCAATTGATCAAATAAAACTGCCACTTATTATAACAATGTTAATGAAAATGAACCTTTACTGTAATTTAGAAAATAGCTATTATTATAGCTATAATGCAATAAAAAACACAAAGAATGCTCTTTCTCTAGCTTCCCACTTATCTCACATAATATTATAAAAGACTTAGAAAAAATATGATCTTTGGTAAGTTGTCAATTTTCTATTCTCCAACTTGACCGCATCCTATGCAAAGAACTGAAAAACAGTTCTTCCAAGAATTTAAAATATCATCCAGTCCTCAATTGCCAAATCTATCAAAAATAGTTTTTTAAAGAGTATCATATTTAATGAAAAGCAGAAATTTATTCCATATCTGTGTTACATTTGCATTGTTCTATTTCATCAATATCCTTGCGTATTATGTATTTGTTTTGCGTCCTGAGCACTGCATTTATTTAATAAATACAATATAATCTCGAAATCATTTCTATATAAACAACATGTAGAACAATTATATTTACATATCTACATATCATTCACTACACTTATACTAATCAACTGACATTTTCTCACAATTCATTTAGTTTTCAAGGAACCAGTACTGATACGGTGAAATCCCAGTCCAAGTTCTTTTCAAAGATCATAGATAACAATGCAGTGCCTATTGTAGTAAAGTTAAAGTTAATTCTATTAATTAAAGTTACAATTTTTATTAATAAAACGTATTAACAGTACAAATGTATATTAAATGAAAAATACTTTAATCTATGTTTTTTTATAATTCCAAGTATTGTGAAGTCTATCCTAAAATGAAAGATGAACACATTCCATTGCCTTTTCATATGATGATTTCGTGCCTATTTTTTATGCCTATGTTTTTTAGAGATTTTTCCAACTTTTGAAAAAGTTTGTTTATTTACTGAAATAAAGGCATTGACCCAGTATAGCTGATTGGATGTTTTCAGTGTTTTGTAGAAGTATAAATGTTTCCTTTATCTAGATTGTTAACTAGGTTTTTAAATGCACTGAATGATTCGTGGTTAGGCCTGTGGCTGGGCTCTGTCTTAAAGGGCTGGGCTTAATGAGGGGTGATAATCATTTTACTCTGCATGGGATTAACCGTCTCATTAGACCACGAGAGTGAAACTACTAAATGCCCACAAACAGGCACAAGATACGGGGCTTTTAGAAAAAAAAAGTCTCACCTGCGGGCCAGATGGTCCTCGCTCTCCGGGACGGCCAGGCTTGCCAGACTCACCCTGAGGGTTGGGGGCGGGCAGTTAGACAGTTATAAAAATAATGGAAAATGGCCTGCAGCACATGCTTATGGAGGAAGCTTAGAGTGTTCAAGGTAAGTAACATGAATTGTAATTTAAATTAACCTACTTACATATTTCTCACTTTAATTGCTTTAATAACATTGTTTCTCTATATCCTAGCACTCGAGTAAGCAGGCTGTGGCCTGCTAGAGCAATCACCTAAATTAGCAATGGGCTATCATTGAAATACATGCTATTGTCAGCTATTGCTAATAATTATTACTTGCACGGTGCCACCAGTTCATATGTGCTAATGTGCTTGAACTTGGCAGGAAAAACCGGCCACTTACATCATCTCCGTTCTTTCCGGGTGGACCAGCTGGCCCACGTGCCCCCATGGGACCCTACAAGAGATGACAAATTGTGAGCGCCTATGTGTTTGTGTGCATGGTGGGGCACACATGCAAAATGCAAAGGCTCAAAACCGAGATTGGGAGTTGTTGACAAGAAGGACAACACAGACTGCTGGGCGTTTGTTACAGTACGTGGAAACACATCTAACCCAAGTCTGCTAAGCCACACTAGGTTTTGTGGTCACGTTTTGGCCTAATGGGATTTGTTCATCGTGACGTCTCTCATTTGCCAATGGACGCATCTCAGGTAGCTTGGTGATGCCTGACAGGATGAGAGTCTCCTGGGAAAGGGTACTTACAGGAGAACCAGCTTCACCAGGCTCACCGGGAGGGCCGGTAAAACCTTGAGGTCCCTAAAAAGAGATGGAGAATGGAGATGAGAGCGGCAGTCTATCATAGAAACTCATAGAAGTAACGGCTGAAAAAAACGACGGACTGACGGGCACGTGGCCCAAAGTTGCACGTTGCCACACAACAGTGAAAGTCACCTTTACACAACTCAGGGAAAGTGAAAAACTCTCATGGGAAACTTACACTGGCACCAGGGGGCCCAGGAGGACCACGGGGACCCATTGGACCCTGTCGAAAAACACGTCAGGTTATTTTCCACATTCTCACCGCAGAAATCAGCCGTAGTTCAATCTACAACTTATTGACAAATCAATATCTATCAAAAGGCAATTTATATTTCCAGAGACGATCATTAAATGTAAAATGCATAGTCTTCTGTCTTTGAAGAAGTTCTAGAGGTGTTTGGTAGACTGTGGCTGTAGTGTTTTCCTGGTCGGCATTCCTGAGAGACAGAGGGGTGAGATCCGTACCATTGGGCCTGGGACAGACACTCCTCCAGATTTCTCATCGTATCCAAAAGACATTTGAGGAGAATAGTTCTGTAGCGAACAAAAGAAAGAAAACACGGCATCAGTGTCTGGGTAGGTCAGTTATAATGTGGTGAGCTGCGATCTCCGAGATGTTGCAGGAATATCACGGCGTTGAGTATAACATCAAAATAACTCATACATACAAAAATAATTATAGCTCCGTAAAAGGCAATAAGGTTCTATAGAAAAGTATGCAAATATAAAGTATTTCTTGTGTGACACGTGTTATATCTGTGTTCTTATCCGGTGCTGAAAGACCACAATTAATCTCTGACCGCTGTCCAGACCAACGGTGCTGAAACATGTTGAAGAGGCACACAGGCCTCAGAGAGGCTGGGCACACGTTTAATGAAATACAACGTCTCTGCGCCTGCTTTCCAGGTGTACAGAATCTGAAAAATGTTTTCTGGGTCTACTTACTCCACCAAGGCCAGGAGGTCCGGGGGGTCCAGGGGGGCCGGGAAGACCGGGTTCGCCAGGAATGCCGTTATTACCAGGAAGCCCAGGAAGACCCTAAAAAATGCAGAAAACATCGTATAATGGAAACCATGAAGAAATATATGTTCTACACACTAATTACAGGATCACATAGATATTCATTGCACAGGCAGAATGGAGTGTCCAATTCACAAAAAAACAACAGACACACTATAGTCTAAATTTCACCAGCTCATGCTGCAGTGCTAGTATAAACATCACCTAGTATAGACATCGCCTAGTATAGGCATCACCTTGTATAGATATCGCCTAGTATAGACATTGCCTAGTATAGACATCACCTTGTATAGACATAACCTAGTATAGACATCGCCTAGTATAGACATCGCCTAGTATAGACATCACCTGGTATAGACATTGCCTAATATAAACATCACCTTGTATAGATATCGCCTTGTATAGACATCACCTTGTATAGCCATCACCTTGTATAGACATCGCCTTGTATAGACATCACCTAGTATAGACATCACCTAGTATAGACATCACCTTGTATAGACATCACCTGGTATAGACATTGCCTAATATAAACATCACCTTGTATAGATATCGCCTTGTATAGACATCACCTTGTATAGCCATCACCTTGTATAGACATCGCCTTGTATAGACATCGCCTAGTATAAACATCGCCTTGTATAGACATCACCTAGTATAGACATCGCTTTGTATTGACATCACCTAGTATAGACATCGCCTTGTATAGACATTGCCTAGTATAGACATCACCTAGTATAGTCATCACCTTGTATAGACATCACCTAGTATAGTAATCGCCTAGTATAGACATCGCCTTGTATAGACATTGCCTAGTATAGACATCGCCTAGTATAGACATCACCTAGTATAGACATCGCCTAGTATAGACATCACCTTGTACAGACATCGCCTAGTATAGACATCGCCTAGTATAGACATTGTCTACCATAGACATTGTCTGGTATAGACATTGCCTGTTATTGAGATCGCCTAGTATAGACATCGCCTACTATAGACATCACCTACAATAGACATTGTCTAGTATAGACATTGTCTGGTATAGACATCGGCTAGTCTGCAAACCAGCATAAATAATAAATGACAACCCACCCTGTCGCCTTTGGCTCCGCGGTCACCTTTGGGTCCCTGAGTTGGGGAAATACGCAAAGCAATAACTCAGATGATGTGAGGTAGGCATATTTTGTTAAATAAATCATTTCTGATCTTCTCAGAGCAAAAACAACTAATAGTCATTCTTTATACCTCCATTAAATTCTAAGATCTTTCGTATTTCTTACACATGCTAATTTTTGCACAGTATGTAACACATCCTTTGTGGTCCTTCTTTCAGCACATAAGACAGTCCTTAAAGGTTAAGGGAAGGTTAATGAAATTACCTCCATCTGAGGTCCCTGTGGGCCTGCAACAGACAACAATGTGGAACCTTACAAGGCAGATTACAACAAAAGTGCAAATATACGACAGATGAGATATTCATTTGGTATTTTATATAATAAAATGTTCAGACCCATTGGCATCTATGATAAAATTTAAGTCCATTTATGATTTTATGATTCAGTTTAGCATTTCATTTCTCTCTCTTGGTTACTAAGGCATGCTGAAGACTTGGGCTGCAATCCACTTAATCAAACCAGCTGGTTTTGTTTCCATTGCTTAAAAAAACTGCAAGCAATTTGTGGGCACCAGTAACTTTGCCTGGAGGCCATAGTGAGAAAACTATGCAGACGTTAAAACGTTCCAAAATGTACCATCAGGGCAGATCGGGCAGCATTCCCCGAAGGGGATTTCTGGATTGGGGCAGTCAGATGTATCTTCGCAGATCACGTCGTCGCACATGACGGTGCCGCTGTCGCACACGCAGATCTGGCAGGGCTCAGGTTTCCATACGTCCTTGTCATTGTACAACTGGCCGTCCAACGTACAGCTACCAGCTGAACCTGGAAGCAGAGCGGGCAGAGAAAGGCCGTAAATGACCTTTAATAAGCACCGTCTTCATTTTCAGTGAAGCATCTATGACATTTTTTTTTTTTTACTTAAGGGAACAGGCCTTATAAACCACAAACAACAAAAGTTGATGCAGTCGACATTACATAGTAAAATTCATACAATATGTTCATGGCATGCAAACTAAAAAAAAGAACAGGAGGAATTTTAGAAACATTCCCAGTTAGAATAAATGTCAAATATAATCTCTATATTAATATTTCATTAGGTGTATATGTGATATATAATCTACAAATTACTATTTGGTGGTCTTCTAAGAGGTTAGGAGATGGATGGATGGTATATTGTACAAAGGTAATACACGTATCAGTGTAGTTTCAAAGAAATATATTTATGTAACAGAAGTATTACTTGAAATAATGGTACTATAGCTGTATTATGCGAATTAACATACAGGCTAGTCTGTAGATCTACCAGTAGTATGATAATTTGTTGACAATTACATTATTTAATGATAGAAATTATTTGTAGATAAATAATAGGTTAATGAATTTCATGATAATTTCATTGGGGATATGCAGTGAGAAACAGTGAGCAGTCATAAGGGTAAAAATATGTGCAGTGTAAGTATTCCCTGGTGTAGCTAATCTTCCGGTCCAGCATGGTGTACCGCGATAAGTCGTCTGCATATTTGAGTTGCAGAAAAAAGTTCCACGTCCTTTGTGGTTTAGTTCTGAAATAATTGAAAACGGATAACCTGGCAACTCAGATTTTCCATGCAGAGAAGTCTGTACTCTACATATGTTTTGCATTAGCTCACGTAAAAATGAGGGCGGAGACACAGGTGGGGCTGTATTTAAATAAATCACCTTGCAGCTCCAGATCAAACCACATGATGGCGATATAAGTCCGTTTGATGTTCCTCGGTTCCGACTCAAAGTTTTTGAATGAAGTAATGCCACAACAATTTCCGTGAATGCATCTTAAATATATACTTTTTACACTCCAGAGAGTCCACTGAGAGCAGTCCATTTTAGGAGAGCTTAATAACGTCTTCTTTCGGTTTCTGACTGCTATCTGTGTATCTAAGCAGTCGAATTTAATTAAAGAGTATTTTTCTTATTGTGGAATTCCTAATTGATTAATGAGATTGCAGAAGCCCTAAATATTTCTTTCCAAAAATGATAAGATAAAATATTTAAGCATATAAAGGAGACATGAAAAATAGCAAAACATTCAAATGTGGTTAAAACCTTTGTGTTAATTCACAGTTAGGCACATTCAGATTGTAATTGCACCAAATAGAATTTTGCATTAATTTATTTATCTCTGTCCGATAAGCACTCTTCACTATCCATTTCGGTTTCTCGTCCTGTGCTTTTATGCGAACCTTACTCGTGCACTTTAGAAATGCATTAATGATATCACATGCTATTATATCACCACAAAGTTACTTCAAAAACTATATATTTTTTCTTTTTCTAACCTTTCGGGGGTTTTGAATGTTTCATGTTAATTTTTTTTCATTTGTTAAATATCATTTGTTAGGGCATCAAACGGAAAATAAACTTCAGACAAGAATTTCAGACAATACAGGTTTTTTTTCGCAAATTATTTTCATTGACAAATTAATGCTTATGTCAAATTACAGACAATGACTGAAGCTGTATTTAGATATTATATGCTATATATTCGAAAATGAATGCTTTCCCAAGGTAATGACAAGCCGCACACTTTACCATCTGGAGTTCAGCGATTTAACACTTGGTCTCCCGTGTGTTTAGGTAGCATTTAGCCACTGGTTGCTGAAAATCACAATTTACACTTCACTACAATTGCAGCCTATAGGAAGCTTTACTTACGATCATCCTCGCCTTGACATCTTGCCAGAAGCGCCGTTGAAGCCAGCAGGAGAGCTAGCCGAATATCCACAAAGCTGAACATGTCTAAATATTAGACATGTAGACTCTTTGAGGCGAGGGGGAAGTTTTTTGTTGCTTTAGACTCCAGTCATACAAGGGAGGGTCCGGTCTTCTGTTATCTCCAATCCAGACCCCAGGAGAAACTCCCTACTACCTAAACTAAGTGGTAACTCTGGCTTTTATATTCCCAACTTTTCGGGGAGGTCCTGGGTGGACCTAATGACACGCGTGTGCATGTCTGAAAAGCCCCTCATTCGTCAGTTTCTGAACTTTGTCTTATTTATTTATTTACTGGGATGAAATGTCAAGAAAAAAGGCGGAGAATCCAAAAAAAAGTTGAGACGGACAACTGGGCCTACCCACTGCTAAAATCCTTTGGCAAGTGGACGCACATTTAACTTAGATTTTGGGTAGATATTGCACATTGGTGGGTTATAATTAAACCCAAACTACGAATATGGTAAGTTATATTCTGGAAATATACTCGCAGGTGCACTTTCATTAAAGATTTATTCCACAATATATTTATTTAAGACTTTAAAAATATATAATTTCTTATTTCTATTCTGCCAATATTTTCTAAATTATTGGCAGTTAGAGATAAATATTACTGATGAGTTTGTGTGGTGATTTTATGCACTTATGAAGCATTTCGGCAGCTCATATTGTTCTTCCAAATCTCCCACGTGATGCGGCATCTCCATTACCCAAAAGGAGAGGTTTCTTCAGTTTAATACTGCGAAGCCTTTAAACTTACCTCTTCTAAAATTTACTTCCAAACTATTTAATAAAAACGGTCCAAAATATCCTATGACGGAATATCAATGCGCTGATTTACGTTAAAATGACTACTTGCCACTGATAGTGATACAGACCAGCTTTAAGTACCTTACTGCAGGTGGACCGAATGTGACATGAAGAAACCGGACGAGTGAAAGAGATCGGAACACCTGTATATAACTTATGTTTAGGGAAATGAATTATTTTCGCATTACTTGATTCATTTCTGTTCATTGTCGATGATATAAAGAAAGCAATCGGTACAATAATCCAAATTGTGAGTTGTGACGAATTAAATTAATTCGCGAGACATGGATCACAGACTTCACTTTTTGTAGATTTAATTTAGCACATAATTTGTAAATTAATCCTAGATGTAGATTATTCAACGTATGCTTTGCGAAGAGTTAATTTGCAATTGCAAATGTTTCCGTCGTGGACAAAAGGGTTAAGGTAAAATTTCCTACGTTTATAATAACACGTAGGAGACTCCTTCGCCAAATCGAGAGCTTCTCGGTTTCCACCTTAATGGAAATAAAGGGCACATTTGGCAGCATCTCAGAAACCACTGGATGCAGACACGTTGCCGTGCTCCTTTCTCTTCCTCTTTCCTTCATTTTTCAACTCTGCATGCCTGTATAAGGTCCAAGATATCTGTCTTTAATTTTTTTTGAGCGAATGGCAGTAAGGGGAATTCGGTAGCTGAAAAAGGCGCAGTACCTCTTTTTCTTATAATTTATATTTCGAATCTAAGAAAATATTCCTTATAGTGAAATTCTGCTAGCGGTGGATTGTTTTATTTTTGCTATACCAATACATACTGTATATAGGATTGTCAGTATGAAAATGCGCGGTGGGTGATTAAATTGACGGAGAATATGACTGGGCTTGGAAGGGCCATCATAAAGTCATCTGGGGACATCGCTGCCTCTAATGTTGACTGAGATGAGTGATACACAGGGAGTTTCGCGTTTAACCTTGATTTGCCGCCATTAAATATTATATTCGATAAAGAGAAGTAACGGAAACCGAATGACTGTCGCAAATAATATGAATACCTAACATATTAATAGGAACTGCATTTTCAATATAAAGACACGCAACAGAGACGACGCATGTACAAGTTGAGTCGGCCTATTTCAGGTATATAACATTTGCTTCACAGATTCGTTTCCACAAAAACGAATACTTCCAATATCTTCATAGTTGAAACATGTGGTCCTTGTTAGGGCGGCCCAGGGGATCCTGTTGCCTCAGGACTCCAGGGATCTGGGTTCAAATCCCACCTCCTCTCTGTGTGTACAGTACGTACTTTGCTTCTTCTCCCTGTGCAGTAGCTTCCTCTGGGTATATCCCCAGCAATTCCCTGATAGACTATTTGGCAATTCTAAACTGCCCATAGTGTATGCGCCTGCAGGTGCCCTATGCTGGACTGGGTGCCACGAGGGTGGACTCTAGCCTTGTGCCCTGTGCTGGACTGGCGTGGCCTGCAGGCCTCATAACCAGAATTAAGAACTGTAAGATGGATGAATCAAAATGCTAGAATTATTGTTATCTTGAACATGCCTTAAGTTAGCCTATGAATAATAATAAAAAAGAAGAGATATCACATTTATTTTTCATGAAATAATACTGTATTGCTTATTCACACATTTTATCCATGGGTAACACATTTGTTGTCACGGCGTGACTGCAAGGGCCGCACATGGAGCGTCACCTAGAGCGGCAGTCAGGAAAATGCGCGATGAAGAAGAAAACGGCAATAAAAATAGGCCTGAGTTATCCGTCAGCCGTGCCCTTTAACGGAACAGGTGTTGGGCCTTTCCAAATGCCGCAAGCTACAGTTAATATTAGTTTGGTGCCATGCAACGATTTCAGCAGCTGGTTTCTTCGTTTTAAGACCCAGAGTGTATGTGATGTTGAAAGCTTTAGTGAGCAGTAGCATAGGGCATGTTGCTGTGCAGGGCCATAAATGGTCCGTCCAGCTTGAATCGCATTTCATCAGTCGCAGCAGCGGTACTAATAATTTCAGTAAGTTTGTCAAGCAGCTCAATGTGCATGGATGTGTAAAACATAGATACACATAAATAAAGTGGATTCCCTGCTCAAAAGTGTGCAGCAACCCCACATTATTATTACCAGTTTACCCGTGGCCCTGAGCATGATAAGCAGTTGGTAGATTAATGTTTGAATGGATAATAGCTTTGCTGTCACATGCTATCCCATGTAATTCATAAGGGCGAATGAGTTTAATGACTTTGATACCTGCATTGGATACATATTGAGGAGCTCTTCGTCAATATGAAGTGTATCTACCGGGTTCTTTTCACAGGGCATGAGGAGCCCAGCAGACCTTTTCTGTCTGGCCCCAGCTGGGGACCAGGCTGGCTATCGTCCCCTGTCCAGCTAGCTGGCCTGTCACTGACTGTGGCCCTCAGCCATGCATTCTTGTCACCGAGCTGCCCTTCCCGTGGCCTCTGATTGCTCCACCCGCGCTCATTTCCGACTTGTCTCACTTCCAGTCTCCGTGCATATTTGCCGCTTCCCCCTCCTCGCAGGGAATACAGCCCTGACACCCTCGTCCCCTAACCCCATCTCCGTGTTGGAGCCTCTGAGCTGCACACACCTCTGGCTGGCTTTATACCCATCCCGCAGTCTCTCTCAGCTACTCCCATGCATGGGCCATCTTCTGCCTCACGGTATCTGCTGCTCCCACATTCTCCTGATCAGCACCCCCCATGCTATCACTGCTGTACACTGATGTCCACCCGCCATGACATCACCCCTGCTTGCCAGCTCAGGTTGAGCCTGCAGCACCTCGCCTGCCCATTTTGCCAGTTCCCCAATCCTGGAAACATGTGATCAAGGTGCCCAGCAATCCGAGATTATGATGGTTATACCTGAGAACCTTTGGATTTACAGGCCAATCCCTGCTTTATAATACCTACTTGAAAAAATGCTTTGGTTCTTTGGCTTCCTATTGTAACAGCTCAATGTCTGTGTGTGTGACTCTGTGTATGTCTGCCTGTCTGTCGTTCTGTGTGTTTTGGGCAGATATATTATCTATGTATTCTTCTAAGCTCATCAGTCCTGACACTAACTTGTATGTGTAAACCATATGACGAATGTACTAAACAAATATAGACAGAAAGGTGACAGTAAGTGAACAATACAGTACATGAACTTAAACATTTGACATGGAAGTAATGTAAAAACAAACATCTATTAATAAGCGTTTGCCTTGTGTAATATGAAAGGTCCTTTCCGGTGTCCCTTTAACAACTGGCAATTCACTAATACCTGACTCAGGGGAACCAGAACAACCAGTATCTTTGCAAACATAACTTTGCACCAGAATGTGTAGCACATAATTATTACATTTTACTTAATGTATCCCAAAGTGCAGTAGAAATTGCCTAAAAGCAATGTGACTTCACAGAGATTGCAGAACTGCATTGTCGATCGTCCTGTCTTTCACTTCCATAATGCATAACTGATGAAATACAACTGTAAATCTGTAGCTATCAGTTGGCTCCGTATGATATGTTGAATGTTATCAGCATGCTATATTTCCACATGCATGGAGACGAGATTTAATAAGTGGACCCTGTTGCCGAGTGCAGGTGAGTACAATCACAAGCCCATACATAGGGTTCATGAAGGCGACGCTGCATTTCTTTCTTTGAACTTATGAACATGAAAACTGCAGTCGCAGTGAAAAATGCGGCACAGGCTGCAGTAGTGATTGAGAGAAATTTGATGATTGTCAGAATTAGTACTGGAACAAAACTAGTATTTTTTTGCCATAACAGAATTTTACAAAGTAAGGGTGTCATCTGTTCTTTCCATGAATACTGACAGGTGTATGTAGATCTAGTGTGAATGAGTCTAAATAACTAAATAACTGAGAAAAATCAGACAATGCATATTTATGTGGGGGCTATTATAGACATAGCAGAAATGTCTTGGAAAAGTTTTTTTTTGTTACCGATTTGAATGTCAGAGTGGAAAACACACCGTTTCCGTAATACGTGGAGTCTCAGCAGGGTGACTGGGAGGCTTCTGTGAAATGTTCCTGTTCGCCATGCCAACAGGGTGTAACAATATCACAGCACTCTCCTTTCTGTTCATGGAAATCACATGCTAGCACTCTTCACTTCAATTTCAACTGTTCCGTGCAGAGAGGCAGAGGACGGACATTGGCTGCAGGCAGTTGTATCAAGGTCCATCAAAGTGGACACGAGGCCCAGTGGACGGACGGCAGTATTTAAATAGAACTGGTAATTTACTGTGTTGTTGGTTTAACAAGAAGAGCCTTTGGAATCCAGGACTTTGTGGTCAGTGTCTCATAGAGTTCAGGCTGGTGGTTAGGGTGGAGTTACATTAGACGACAGCGTGTCGTTAGTGCTGCGTGCGGAACGCAGATTTTTCCCCTGAGAATGAAGAAGGATTTCACTGCATTAAAAGACAATTGACTGCAATGATCTGCTTGCCAATTTGAGGACAATTAAAGATGTCAGAGATAATCCTCCTTTTATCTTCAGTACGCTGGTTAGGTAATGTTTGGAGTTGATTGTGTAATCGTGATTATTTGTGTTATAATTAATCAAGACCTCTATGTTTATTATAAACAGCACTAAGCATAGCTGCTTTGACTACTAGCTTTCCTGAAACACAATTTAAAGCACCCTGAATGTATTTATCCTTTTTCCATTCCTCATTCACTCCCCCATTCTAAGGAACGGACTCGTCCAATTGCATATCTTACTCAGGAGGATGCTAGGATCTCAGGCAGAACACAGCAGCCCCTAGGCGGGGGAGGTATACCAGTCACGGGGCACACAAACTCCACATATGTACAGAGCAGAGTTAGCACTATTGTCAACAACTGTAAAACAGAGTGTATTACAGCATGTATATGTGGTGGCCCGGGGTAAAAGACCCCACCAGAAATTTATTTTGGTTTTATTTTTTTAAGTTTGTTTCAACCCTCTTTGGATCTCCTGGAGCACAGTCAACAGAGACGAACCACACACAGGTAGTAGTGCATCCCTACAACCACATTTATTGAATGCACAAGGGTATTACTTCCCGACCCGGATGCCACCCTCCCTAGTCTGGATCCCCCCAGCACTACACACCCGTGATGGACACAGCAGCCCCTTTTACCCCAGCACTACACACCAGCATACACAGCAAAATAATTCATTACACTCTCAACACTACACCCTCAGTGAAAACACCACACACCTACGACTTCACTGGGGAATGGGAAAAGCCTTACAAAGGGCACATCACAATAGGGAAGAAAACCCCAAAAAAAAGAAAAGAAAAATACTGCATTCAATAAATAGTACACAAATTTAAGATATAAATAACAAACTTAATAATCCAGGGCCTCCGCCCCTTCACCGTGAGGCCCTGCTAAACCAAAATAAATCACCTCCCTAACAAATCTAACAACGCCCACGTTCCTTTGCAGTCTGTTGATCAATCCTGGGTCGCTCGAATCCCGGTCTTCCAGCTTGGCTCACTTCCACCTCCTTCACGCCCATAGCAGTGCCCTGGTACGGGCATCCTTCTTCCACCCAGTCCGTGCCAGTCACCACCTCACATCGCCGACGTCACTTCGCCTCCGTCACATCGCAAACCCGATGGCAACAAAGCGAAGAAAAAAAAACAAAAACTCATAGAACCTTCTCTTTTCCCCCTTAGCTCTACGGCAAAATATACCCTCTAAATGAATTGCGGCCACTTCCCTTCATTCCCGGCTTAGGGATCGCAGGGGATCTGGGTTACTCTCTCCATCCAGTCCAGTGGCTACCTGCGTCACCGAGCTGGTTCTGCTCCCCATCTCTCGGGGCTGCTTCAAACGGCTCTGATGCTCTCGTCCACCCGCTGGGATCTCCACCCTGCACCCACCGGAGAGGCAGGGGAAATATCCCGTGGCTGCTGTTCCTGCTGCCGGGACCGCTTTTCCTTCAGGACTTGGATCACTGCGCCGTGATCCACTCGCCTCCGGTCTGATGTTGCCGTCCTTGCAGCGAGCCGCAAAACCACATTACGGGGAGCTCCAACACACTTAGTCTCCCCGCAGCATTTCGGTACACATCCTCCCCCAGCGAGGGCGCCCCAGCAATGGTGGCTGTCATCTTTAAAAGTCCCCAGCCCCGCCCTGCCAGCCCAATCAATTACCTAAGGGCAGAGCTATACCGGACTCACATAACTGCTCCGGGCGCTGCCAGAGCAAAAGAAGTTTAAAAGGAACCAAAAAAACACAAACAAATACATAAACACAAAATGGTGCTCAACGCATCAGGACACAACACTCCCCCCTACTAAATAGTTGCTCGTCCCGAGCACTAATCCCGATACCAGCCTGGCTTCACCCCTAAATTATCCCGTAGGGATCGACACGGTAACTCAGCAGTCTACACAACATCCTCCTCATATCCAACATCACCCTCCCCGGCCCCTGTCATGGGGAGGTTATCAGGCTCCGTGACCTCCCCACCAGCACCTACCACGGGTGGGTTCCCCTGCTCACCCTCGTCAGCCCCTATTGCTGGCGGATTTTCCTGAAAATCATTACCCTCCTCAACCCTGGGTGCTGGTGCATTCAACCACCTACCAGGCCTTCCCATGGAGAAGAATGGGCCAACTTGTGGAACGGCACTAGCGCCCCTGCGTTCATCCCCCGTCTCAGAGGCAGTCGCTCCCCAGCCCACTGGGCATGGTCGTGTCGGCGATGAATCGTCCTAATAGGGCCTTCCTTACCCTCTGGCCTAATCTGAAACACCGGGGTCGCAGGGTCCCGCTGTTTCACCACCACCCACGGGCTAGGTTGCCAAAATGTGGCTAGCGTACCACCAGCCCGCTGGCGGAGGTTCCGCAGCAGGACCCGCTCCCCCAGTACGAGCACCCAGTTCCAACAGCCAGTATCCTTATAGCGCTGGTCGCCCTCCCGGCGCTGCTGCCTCCCTTGCTCAACCAGGTCGCTAGCTTGCCAAAAGCGTTGGCGATGCTGCCGCACCCATCCACCCTCTTGCTCTCCAGCCTCCATGGCACTCGCTCCTCACTGTTGATCTATTGGCAGGCGGGGCTGTCGCCCAAACAGGACCCAAAATGGAGACAGGTCAGTGCTACTGTACTATGAGAGGTGCAATTGTGGACTTGGACCAACTCAGGTAAGTACACTCTCCAGTTGCCCTGCTCAGCGGCGGGCAGCTTGTTCAGCAGCTGAAGAATTGTCTGATTCCAGCGTTCACACGCCCCGTTCCCTTGGGGACAATACAGCGTCGTCCTCACTTTAGTACATCCATACGTGCTGCACAGCTCCCGAAGAACTTGGGACTGGAATGCCGGCCCTTGGTCTGATAACAACCACTCAGGACACCCATACCTCCGAATAACCTCCTCCCAAATTACTCTGGCCATGGTTGCTGCAGTCTGATCGCGGGTGGGCACGGCAAAAGCAAAGCTGGAAAACAAGTCAACAGCAGTTAATAGATACGGATATGGGTCCCCAGTCCGGCCCAGCGACAAAAAATCCATGGCAAGAACCTCCCAGGGATATGTAATTGGAACAGCCCCAAGGGGTAAGGACTCACCTCTCCCAGGACAACCCACCAGGCACTCGCTGCCCTTCTTCTGCCACTGCTCAACATCCCCTCGTAGCCCTGGCCAATAACCACGTTCCGTGAGGGCTCCTGTCATCCGTCGTCCACGTACGTGCCCCAAGGCCTTGTGGTACTCCTGCCACACTGGCTTCCGCTCACTCTTGGGGACCACCATTCTCCACCGCTCCTCGCCGCCTATCCACAGCCGATGTCAGAGCACCCCCCGGACCACTTGTAGGTCATCCCGCTCCTCCCATAAGGACCGACCTGTTCTGGATAAGGCTCTTCTTTCATCCAACGTGGGTTGGGCCCCAGACACCACCCACTCACGTATTTGGGTCACATTGGGGTCTTGACCTTGCCGCTCTGCCCACTCCTCGTCAGTACCAACTTGCGCCACCCTCAATGCCCCAGATCGTCGAAACAGGGCATCAGCATTTTGGTGCTCCCACCCTGGCTTGTGGCACATCTCAAACTCAAATAAGGCCAACTGGCTGGCCCAGCGTTGCTCCACAGCCCCTAGCTTAGCAGTCTTCAGGTGTAAGAGAGGGTGGTGGTCCATGTATACATCAAATTTGGCTCCCCACAGATAATCCTTGAATTTTTCAACCACGGCCCACTTTACTGCTAACAACTCCAACTTGAACGCACTATAATTCTGATCATTCCTTTCCGTGTGGTGCAAGCTTCGGCTCGCATACGCAATCACCCACTCCTGACGCCCTTGCACCTTGGTGAGCACTACGCCTAACCCCTGGAGGCTAGCATCGGTGTACAGGCGGAACGGCAAGTCATAATCGGCATATGCTAGCACCGGAGCTTCAACCAAAGCACGCTTCAGGTCTTCGAATGCTTGTTGGCAGTCCCTGGTCCATAATACCTTCTGTCGGGAGGCTGACCCCACCCCCCGAAGCAATCCATGCAGCGCCATCGCCTTCTTTGCAAACCCTGAGATAAAACGTCGGTAATAACCAACAAAGCCCAAAAAGGACCTTACATCCCTCACGGTCATAGGCGGGGGCCAACTTTGAACCGCCTCAGTCGTCTCGGGGTCAGTTGTCACCCCCTCCTGACTCACCACATGGCCCAGATAACGCACCGCCTGCTGGAACAACCGGCAGTTTTCTGGTTGCAATTTTAATCCATGAGCCTCCAGTCGCTGGAATACCTTCTCCAAGTGTTGAAGATGGGACCTGAAATCACAGGAGTACACGATCACGTCGTCCAAGTAGATAAGCAGATAATCATGGACCTTCTCACCTAAACATCGCTGCGTCAATCGCTGGAAAGCGGCCGGCGCATTACACAACCCGAAAGGCATCCACTCAAATTGGTACAGCCCAAGGGGGGTGGCGAAAGCAGTCTTCTCTTTATCGTCAGGGTGCACTTCCACCTGCCAGTAACCACTAGCCAGATCCAGAGTGGAATACCATGCAGCCTTTTTCAGCCTGGTGAGAGATTCTTCTATGCGGGGTATGGGGTATGCATCCTTGTGCGTCACAGCATTCAGCTTCCTATAGTCGACACAAAACCTCCAGGAACCATCTTTCTGCTTAACCAAAACCACCGGGGCTGCCCATGGGCTGGAACTCTCTCTCACCATCCTTAACGCTGGCGCCCCTGACACAGCATGTGAACAGGCCGTGACTAAAAAGTGTGACCTGTGAGCCCGTATCCAAAATACATGGGACTGGCCTCCCAGCAACCAGCACCTCAAGAACAGGGCTATCCCCTACTATCGCCTCCCGTAGAGTATCCACTGCTGGCCCCGGCTGAACTCGTCGGGGGCATTCCCTCATCATGTGGCCCGGTTCACCGTACTGCAGACAGATCGGCCGAGGACCTCCAGGCCTTGTGGGTCGCGAACTCCGACGCCGAGGCGGTGGGGGTGATGACCTGGAACTGGCGGGACATTCGGGTTCCCGGAGCCCTGCTCGCAACTCCAATAACATCTCACGCCAATAACATCTCACGCAGCCCCCGCATCTGCTCACCCAGCTCCTGGCGTACTTCCTCCCTCATGGAGTGCCAGAGCACCTCTACGTCCATAGGGGGCTGTTGAACTGGCTCTGAGGTTGTCCCTGACGGGGGCACCATCGTGTGATGGCAGCCTTTACTGTCTGAGGTGAGCGGGCAGCCCGGAGAGGCAGCCTTCACTGTCACTGTCTGATGTGAGTGGGCAGCTTGGAGAGGCAGCCTTCACTGTCTGATGTGAGTGGGCAGCTTGGAGAGGCAGCCTTTACTGTCTGAGGTGAGCGGGCAGCCCGGAGAGGCAGCCTTCACTGTCACTGTCTGATGTGAGCGGGCAGCCCAGAGAGGCAGCCTTTACTGTCTGAGGTGAGCGGGCAGCTTGGAGAGGCAGCCTTTACTGTCTGATGTGAGTGGGCAGCCATGTGAGGCAGCCTTCACTGTCTGATGTGACTGGGCAGCTGGGAGAGGCAGCCTTCACTGTCTGATGTGAGCGGGCAGCTTGGAGAGGCAGCCTTTACTGTCTGAGGTGAGCGGGCAACCCGGAGAGGCAGCCTTCACTGTCACTGTCTGATGTGAGCGGGCAGCCTGGAGAGGCAGCCTTCACTGTCTGATGTGAGTGGGCAGCTTGGAGAGGCAGCCTTTACTGTCTGAGGTGAGCGGGCAGCCATGTGAGGCAGCCTTCACTGTCACTGTCTGATGTGAGCGGGCAGCCCAGAGAGGCAGCCTTCACTGTCTGATGTGAGTGGGCAGCTGGGAGAGGCAGCCTTCACTGTCTGATGTGAGTGGGCAGCTTGGAGAGTCAGCCTTCACTGTCTGATGTGAGTGGGCAGCTTGGAGAGGCAGTCTTCACCGTCTGATGCGAGTGGGCAGCTTGGAGAGGCAGCCTTTACTGTCTGAGGTGAGCCGGCAGCCCGGAGAGGCAGCCTTCACTGTCTGATGTGAGTGGGCAGCTGGGAGAGGCAGCCTTCACTGTCTGATGTGAGTCGGCAGCTGGGAGAGGCAGCCTTCACTGTCTGATGTGAGTGGGCAGCTTGGAGAGGCAGCCTTCACTGTCTGATGTGAGTGGGCAGCTTGGAGAGGCAGTCTTCACCGTCTGATGCGAGTGGGCAGCTTGGAG
>JABFDZ020000049.1:12683003-12700504 GCA_019775955.2 Pollimyrus isidori | reverse complement strand
TTGTAGAATGTCACAGAAGCATCCAAGGGGACATGGTGTAGAATGTCACAGAAGCAACCAAGGGGACACGCTGTAGGACGTCACAGAAACATACAATGGGATACTCTGAAGAACACCACAGAAGTATCCAAGGGGACATGATGAAGGACACAAAAGAAGCATCCAAGGGGACATGCTGTAGGACGTCACAGAAGCATCTAAGGGGACACTGTGTAGGATGTCACAAAAGCATTCAAGCGGACACACTGTAGAATGTCACAGAAGCAGCCAATGGGACATGCTGTAGGATATCACAGAAGCATCCAAGGTGACACACTGTAGGACACCACTGAAAAATCCAAGCGGACACTCTGTAGGATGTCACAGAACCATCCAAGGGGATACTCTGAAGGACACCACAGAAGCATCTAAGGGGATACTCTGTAGAATGTCACAGAGGCATCCAAGGGGACATGCTGGAGGATGTCACAGAAGCATCCAAGGGGACACGCTGTACGACGACACAGAAGCATCCAAAGGGACACACTGTAGGATGTCACAGAAGCATCCAAGGGGATATTCTGAAGGACACCACAGAAGCATCTAAGGAGAAATGCTGAAGGACACAAAAGAAGCATCCAAGTAGACACGCTGTAGGACGTCACAGAAGCGTCCAAAGGGACACACTGTTGGATGTCACAGAACCATCCAATTGGACACTCTGTAGGATGTCACAGAAGCATCTAAGGGGATACTCTGAAAGACACCACAGAAGCATCCATGGAAACATGCTGAAGGATGTCACAGAAGCATCCAAGGGGACACGCTGTAGTACAACACAGAAGCATACAAGCGGAAACACTGTAGGATTTCACAGAAGCATCCAAGGCTTCTGTGACACGCTGTAGGATGTCACAAAAACATCAAAGTTGACCCTCTGTAGGACGCCACTGAAACGTCCAAGGGGACACTCTGTAGGATGTCACAGAACCATCCAAGAGGATATTCTGTAGGATTTCACAGAACCATTCAAGGGTATATTCTGAAGGACACCACAGAAGCATCTAAGGGGACATGCTGAAGGATGACACAAAAGCATCCAAGGGGACACGCTGGAGGATGTCACAGAAGCATCCCAGGGGACACACTGTAGAATGTCACAGAAGCATCCAAGAGGACACGCTGTAGAATGTCACAGATGCATCCAAAGAAACTCACTGTAGGATATCACAGAAGCATCCGAGGGGATACTTTGAAGGTCACCACAGAAGCATCCAAGGGGACATGCTGTAGGATGTCACAAAAGCATCAAAAAGGACATGCTGTAGGACATCACAGAAACATCCAAGGGGACACTGTGTAGGACGTCACAGAAGCATCCAAAGGGACACTCTGTAGGACGTTTCAGAAGCATCCAAGGTGACACACTGTAGGATGTCACAGAAGAATCCAAGGGGGCACACTGTAGGATGTCACAGAAGAATCCAAGGGGACACACTGAAGGATGTCACAGAAGCATCCAAGGGGGCATGCTGAAGGACACAAAAGAAGCATCCAAGGGGACATGCTGTAGAATGTCACAGAAGCATCCAAGTGGACACGCTGTAGGATGTCACAGAAGCGTCTGAGGGGACACACTGTCGGATGTCACAGAAGCATCCAAGGGGACATGCTGAAGGACACAAAAGAAGCATCCAAGGGGACATGCTGTAGAATATCACAGAAGCATCCAAGGGGACATGCTGTAGGATGTCACAGAAGCATCCAAAGGGACACTCTGTAGGACGTTTCAGAAGCATCCAAGGTGACACACTGTAGGATGTCACAGAAGAATCCAAGGGGGCACACTGTAGGATGTCACAGAAGAATCCAAGGGGACATGCTGTAGGACGTCACAGAAGCATCCAAGGGGACACGCTCTAGGACGTCACAGAAGCATACAAGGGGATACTCTAAAGGACACCACAGAAGCATCCAAGGGGACATGCTGAAGGACACAAAAGAAGCATCCAAGGGGACATGCTGTAGAATGTCACAGAAGCATCCAAGTGGACACGCTGTAGGACGTCACAGAAGCGTCTGAGGGGACTCATTGTCGGATGTCACAGAAGCATCCAAGGTTTCTGTGACACGCTTTAGGATGTCACAGAAGCATCCATAGTGACACTCTGTAGGACGCCACTGAAACATCCACGGGGACACTCTGTAGGATGTCACAGAACCATCCAAGGGGATACTCTGAAGTACACCACAGAAGCATCCAAGGGGACACGCTGTAGGGCATCACAGAAACATACAAGGGGATACTCTGAAGTACACCACAGAAGCATCTAAGGGGACACGCTGAAGGATGTCACAGAAGCATCCAAGGGGACACATTGTAGGATGTCACAAAAGTATCCAAGGGGACTCACTGTAGGATGTCACAGAAGCATTCAAGGGGACACTCTGTAGGACGCCACAGAAACATCCAAGGGGACACTTTGTAGGATGTCAAAGAAGCATCCAAAGAGTTACTCTGTAGGATGTCACAGAAGCATCCAAGGGGACACGCTGTAGGGCATCACAGAAACATACAAGGGGATACTCTGAAGGACACCACAGAATTATCCAAGGGGACATGCTGAAGGATCTCACAGAAGCATCCCAGGGGGACACACTGTAGAATGTCACAGAAGCATCCAAGAGGACACACTGTAGAATGTCACAGAAGCATCCAAGAGGACACACTGTAGAATGCCACAGAAGCATTAAGAGGACACGCTGTAGAATGTCACAGAAGCATCCAAGGGGACTCACTGTAGGATGTCACAGAAGCATCCAAGGGGACATGCTGAAGGACACGAAAGAAGCATCCAAGGGGACATGCTGTAGAATGTCACAGAAGCATCCAAGGGGACATGCTGTAGGACATCACAGAAATATCCAAGGGGACACTGTGTAGGACGTCACAGAAGCATCCAAAGGGACACTCTGTAGGACATTTCAGAAGCATTCAAGGGGACACACTGTAGGATGTCACAGAAGAATCCAAGGGGACACACTGTAGGATGTCACAGAAGCATACAAGGGGATACTCTAAAGGACACCACAAATGCATCCAAGGGGACATGCTGAAGTACACAAAAGAAGCATCCAAGGGGACATGCTATAGGATGTCACAGAAGCATCCAAGGGGACACTCTGTAGGACGTCACAGAAGCATCCATAGGGTCACTCTGTAGGACGTCACAGAAACATCCAAGGGGTCACTTTCACACTAGCATCACAGCAAATGATTAGTTAGATTGTTCACAGCAATTCATTAATAAATTCATGTTAAAAATCTGTCATTTAACCAGCTAGTGGCTAAGTGTTTAGATGTAAATTGTTCATTTACTTGGTTATGTCTGTTTGAAACATGATAAACCTCACATATCTCTATTGTCACCTGCAGAACTGTTTTCTATAATTAGTCATGCAGTCACAATTAAAATGTGAACATCTTTCATACATTTTTAAATATTGATTTAGTTAATGGAGTCTCACTGGTAAAGATACTGCTATAGACATAAATGAATAGTAAAAGATTTCATTTAATTTTTTTCAGTCTCCTTGTGTTGGGTTCATTTTCTGCATTCTACAAAGAGAGTTGAAGTTAAATGACAAACGCAGATGGGCATTTTTTCCAAGCCATCAAAACAGGCCTGGTGAAGAGCAGCACACAAGAATGGGGTGATGTCAGAAGCAGGCCAGCCAATCTGAGGTCTTCAGTGCGCCAAACGAACGTATCTGAGAGAATACAGCAGTGGATGATAGTTATATGCAGCTTCGTATATGACAGTACCAACAGGGTCTTTGAGTCCCTCGTATTCTGAAAGTCTGGGAATGTCAGCCTTAAAAAATCAGCTTGAGAGTGGAAATATTGAGAGAAATCCAAGACTTTTTCATAATGGGAAACATCTGACATAGTATAGTCTCTCACACTAATGTAATGGCAAAGGAGTTCAGATATTCATCCTGTTTTCGTGGGGGTTTCTTCAGGATTCTTTGACTTTCTTCCACAATTCTGTCTTTCCGTCCCTCTTCCTAAGCAAAGGGCGCAGGTGCAGTTCAGGCAGACTTATGAACTGTACTTTGCCCCGCTGTGCGTCTGTATGAAAGTGACCACCCGACTCATTCAACCATGGCTACCCAGGTCACCCTTAGATATGTCATCCATGGTCATTTTCCTTGAAACATTTAGATTTAGCTCTTAGTCACAAGATATCAAAGAAGATGACACTGTACTTTACAGACAAATTAAATGAATTTGGTTTAATTTAACCACAACAACCAGCAAACTATAGTTTTAACCAGTTTTGTCATCATACGTTGGTACTATAACCTGATTGTAACTGTATCTTCCAGAACTGGAACTGGAATCCAGCAGTGTTAATGACAGAATATTCTACTTAATAAACTTTAAGTTCTTGGTTTTAAAACTGTCATTTTAACATCCTAATGACTTATTTTAAAATATACCACTTTCACATGCTATGCTACTTCAAAGACCTGTTTGTTTTAACGGGGAAGGGGTGGGGTGGGCGGGTTATTTACACAAGCACTAATGAGTTTGGGTTCATGTCAAATAAGGCCCCTCATCATTTCCACTATGCATGCTCTTTTCTACTACGGAAGTTTCATAAATGGGAAGATCAAGGAGCAACGGCAGTAGGTGCATTGGACATTTTAGGGTTATAATCCTGAGTCTTGGTCTCCTTTGATGAGAAGCCAAAAGGCAGCATGGGGTTGGTATAAACCAGCAAAGAGATGGTGTTTCCTAGGTATCCACTAAAGTCTATCTTTAAAACACCCCCCACCCCCCACAAGGCTGCAGAAAACAGCAATGAACACGTTGCCCGTGCCACCAGTGTCATATAATTGCAAACTGCTCTTTTGAGAGTAATATGGCAGACACTAAATAAATGACTACTTAACCAAGACCCTGCTCACTGCAAAATTATTATCTTTAGTGTGAGGCGAGAAGTCACAGACAAACAGCCCTTATCATCTAGTAGCCAAAGTAATTTGAGATGCACTGCGACCTGTGGAAGGGCTGCCTTGGGTGGTTTGCAAATGGCTAAGATTTGAACAATAACAAATAAGAGAAGACAAAACTCTCAAAAGTCTGCACTCAGTCTCACACACCGGCCCGCGGCCGAGTTCCGTCACGGAAAGACATTTGGTGGTAAACGTAACCCAGATTGGATGATGAAACTTAAACTGCAGAACCATGATCTGTCACATCAACATGCACGCTCCTCTGAGATCCCACTGCACAAAACCAGTACACCTGACTGCATTGCATGTCTGTTAGCTATGGTTGTAACTGGAGTACCCGGAGGAATCCTACATAAGCACAGGAAGACAATATTTATATATAAATTAAATATTTCTGGGCTTTATGTACTGTAAACCTGTGAATAAAATATAGACAATTTGTACATAGATATAAAACTCAAAATTAGGAAATAATTTATTAAAACCTGAAGATTGATCAGTATGAGTCAACTTAAGAAGCTTGATTATGTAATGTACCACCTGAAAAACTTAAGATAAGTAAAAGAAATGGCAGAAATCTGACTGCAAAAATTTAAATATATAAAGCATTTAATTTAAACATATATTAAAACTCCATGCAGTTATGGACATGTTTATTATTACTGCAAATAAACTTTATGGTGTAGCCACTGAAAAATAATTCAACTTTTACTTATGCACTTATGGGAAACCACATCTCCCAAAGATGATAAAGCTTTGATAAAATGTCAACAAAGGTCTTCTACAAAGCATTTTTTCATTGCATAATTAAACCACATGTCACACTGCATAGACCATAAAATGAAAATGCCTGAGAGTCAGCCTGTACTGTAATGGACCTGGGAGGTCATTTACACATAGGTTATTTAGATCATTTAAACTTGTGGGCTCAAAATAATGCAATGAGAGATCAAACAAGTCCAGAACACAGTTTGCATGGTCGTATGTTTTCATGAATGCCCCCTTTTAAGCCTTTCTATGTAATAGGCAACACAGGGTGGTAAGGAGCTACCAGCAATGAAGCCTGTTTTCAGTTTATGGTCAGTCAGGCTTAGGGGTGAGGAGCCTTAAAGTGCAGAGTCTGCACAGGAGACCATCAGCTACCTGTCGGGAACCCCCAGGGGATTTCCCCATAAAATACCATCAAAGACAAAGAAATGCCTGACTCACAAATAAATTCCGTGTCAAATCAGCAGTGTTGCCCCTCAGCTGCCTGCATGGCACTTACACTAGACAGTCATGGGGTATGTTACTCTGAATTTCAACACTGACAGAGTCTGCTGCATCGCTGACTTGCGAGGGAAACACTTTTAATGAGCAGAGCTGGCAAAAAAAAAAAAGGTAAGCCAACACTGGCCATCCATTCACCCTGATTTAGCCACACAGAAATTATGATTCTTATTACTACATAGGAGAAAATTAAAAAAATACCTAAAAGTATCTTTAGAGTGAATAAGGCTGAGAAGAGGACAAAAATTGTCAGATCGGGATAGAAAGAGAAATAAAGAAATATTTTGTTTTTTTAGCATTGTAGACCTCAGTAATGTAAGCAATGTAATGGATGTTTTTTTCCATGAATAAATAGAGATCTGCTCACTGCAGAGAAGACATTGTTTCCGTAATCAGAATCTAGGCTAGAATCTATCAAAATATGCCCAAGGATCATGCAACATGGAAAACCAAAATCACTGATTTGTAGTGCTGTAGTTCTCGACACCAGTCTTGGTCTCGAGACCAGTCTCAAGACCATTTTTTGTAGTCTTGGTCATGTCTTGATCTCGACACTATTTGGTCTTGGTCTTATCTTGGTCTCAGACATAGCGGTCTCAATGGGATGGGGAACAAAAGCGAAAACAGCACATACTCACAGACCAGTATCATTATTTATTACGCGTCTCAGTTCAAATGCAACCAGTCAGATGCATCTATTTTAATTTTCTCAATGGACACTGCCAATGCTTCACAGTCCACACGCATCATACACATCATATCATAGCAAAGTCAGCAAAGAAATTTTCGAAAATGTCCGCAAAGTCTATAGCATATTTATAATTCAAATAAATTAGGTATTTTACAGTCATTAGAAAGCACAGTCTTGGAGGTGCAAGTCAATCTGGAGGCTCATTCTCTTCAATTCAAAGCAAAGGGTCATTACATAGCCGTATTCATAGCTTACCCAAAGCCTCTGGTATAAGAGACTGAATATGAACATCTTTCTGGTACATCCCATCTCTTTCCCTTGACAAGGTCTAATAAAATGGTTATAGGAGAGGATTGCTGAGAATAGTATTTTCCATCAGGCCTCATAACTATGACAAATCTGGGAGATTTTAAATGAAAGACATATAGACAATATAATTGAAAAGATAACATGAATTTGATATAACAACAAATGACACTTTACAGTAATGCCTTTTTTCTCTACAGTTGATCTGAATAATATGATGTTAATTCTATCCCTAGTCTGTTTTCGGTCTTGGTCTTGGTCTTGGTCTTGGTCTTGGCCTTGGTCTTGGTCTTGGTCTTGGTCTTGGTACCCTCAAGTCCCGGCAGTGTCTTGGTCTTGATACCCTCCGGTCTCGGCAATGTCTTGGTCTCGGTTTAGGCGGTCTTGAATACAACACTACTGATTTGTGTCACGCCAAACTAGCTGATCTACCCAGTTCTAACAAACAACTCTTAAGGTAGGCAGCACTGAACAGAACCTGCAGACAAACCCATCGCACAGCAGCAAGCAGCAATTCATCAGAATCGACACCTCATGTGCAACAGACATCACACACAAGGGGGCACAAGCAGCCTCACACAGACAGTCACTGGGGCCCAAATCAAGCTCGAAACTGGTGCTGCGCACGGCAAGAAAACTACCAACCATTCCGGAGGCCTTGCTCACAGAGAAAAGCAACCTCATTAAAACATTATCATATGAAACAGAATCCCAGCTATGAGGGAAGAAAACTCTGCCCTCTGAAGACTGCAGCACAGCAGAGCACATTTTATAAACACATTTCCAGAGATTTAAATGCTTATGCTACAAATAAAGTGTTCCTTGAATGTTCCACTACCGTTGAATAAACAAGGTTCCATCACGTTTATCGTTGAACAAAAGGTTTCTGTCCGATAGAAGAATTACTGCACAACCAGAGCTGTGTATGTGAAGTTTGAATATGTGTTCTAGTATTACCTAGTCTGCTTTGTCATGCTACCCAAACACAAGCCGTGCAATTGTACAACAGCAGCAGTGGTTAACACAAGTGGGTATGGATGGAACGACGGATGGATGGATGTAGGGATGGATTGATGATGATTATTATAATTATTATCATGATGTTATAGTATGTTCCTCAAAAGTTCATTGTAGGGGAGACACGGTCCAGGTTTCGCAGGGGGGTCCAAACTTGCAGATGTGCCAGGGATCTGCAAACTTATCAGGCCTCTGCTCTCATCTTGCAGCCCCAGCCCCGTGAATCCTGGAGGGATCATTCCAACAGACACAGACTCGCCGGCAGAGAGACACACAAACCAGCAACTCCTCTTCCATCCCCTGAGATAAAGGGTATTTTTTTTCACCCCCGCTGTACACTATTGTCTTTCTGCCCCCCCCAGAGGGGAGGAATGCTTCAAACAAACACACGCAAAGGACACAACAGTGTGGGTCGGGTCCTCAGTTCAGCAGCAGCCAGAGAAAAGTGACTGACCGCTGGCAGCACATTTGATGAAAGATCATTCTTTGCAAAGAGATTTCATCACTACACCAAAAAAGATGAATAATTCGTATTGGAAAAAGGTTTTTTGTATCCTGCAAGGGCATCTCAGCACAGATGTGTGGCTTCAAAGAAAATAACCTCTTTCTGGATTAAAACAGTTTGCATGATTTTGATACTTTTAATTTACAAATGATGTTCTCACAGTATGTCTGATCTGAAGTCACTAGTGACTGTCCACAACGATACAAAATTCCAGAATGTTTCCAGGAGGAATCTTACATTCTGAAAAAAAAGTATTAAAATAACTTTTGAAGTATTATGAACAGTAAAAAAGCTTAATAAAACCCATTTTCACTCCAGAATTACATGAAAAGTCAGCGGCATAAAAATAAAGGGGACCAAATTAATTTTTATTCAGAGAAAAGCTGAAAGTATTGTATATGACTACAAAATAGCTCTTTTAAAGGAAGTCCAAACAGTAGTTTTCCTTATTTTTAAGTCAGTTTTATTATTTTGTCTGTCTCCCATCTATTTGCTTTTCAGCTCATAACGGCATAGAAATTGCCAGCCCTGGAAATCATTACATAAGTGTTCAAAATAAATGGGCTTAAACAGAATAAATGTGCTATAATTTTCTGCACAATTTTAAGTTCCTACTTAGCTGTTTGATTCCAGCACTTGGTGAACTTTAAACTGCAGGTATGAAGTCACAGAACGAGCAGCCCATGTGACCTTTTCAGTGAGGATAGCCCTGCCAATCAGGAGATGCCTTTTTTCATGGTTATGTCTCCCTGGGACCTACTGCACCCATGTCCATCAGGCACCAGTGGCGGGGTGACGGAAGAATCCCTTTGCGGGAGGGTGCCTCAGCAGGCCCCGGAATGTTCCAGGCTCACAGGGATCAAGGGTAAACCCGGACAGGAAATGCCGCTAAAGGATAAACATACACACATAACAGTATATAGAAGTAGAGTGAAACACTGCAGAAAAGTGATAAATAGGTCCAGATCTTTAAAAAAAAATACATAAAATTATAGGGGATCTCTTGAGATGAAGTGGGGGGGGTGTGTGGCTGGGGGTTGCAGATTGTAAACTCATTTTGATGGCCAGGAAAGGGGAGGCAGTGGGGAATTGTGGCTTCTAAACGGAGAAGTCAGGCATTTGTATCATGATCCGTTCACCCTCTCTAGGCAGCTGAAGACCCTCCCACTCTGTAAAACTTCTGCACTGTTATGGGGCAAAAGGTCTTCTATGTGACGACAATTCTGAGCATTAATGACAGACTACTGACCAGCAGTTTAAAGCACATTCCTGGACAACAAAACAAAAGAGTTTCGGTATATAAATGCCTGCATTGTTGATATTGAATGACACAGACATTTAACCAAGTAGATACCATTTAATATAGAATACATTTTGCCCTGTGCTCATAAATTCAAATACTTTCATAAAAATTAGTTGCATTGCCAAGATAATTTGCGAATGACAGGCATCAATCTGGATAATAAGGGACGTTAAGGAAAATCACATATATCAAGACAAGCCACTTAAAATCTCAGCTGTCACCTGTAGATTATTAATGACTGTTGGAATAGATCTGGTAGTTCAACCAGCCAAATATATTAAGTATACTGCTATAAATCCAGCGCTATTCTAGTATTTGATAATTATCTGGAACGTACAGGTTACTTTCAAAGCAGGATTCCAGGTTTCTTTTCTAAACTGAGAAAACACTAAACTGATTTACTTTCTATAATGATGTGTTAAGCTGAGTGAATAAACACTCCGGCAAACGGAAAAACGCACGTGGCAGCCGACCAGACCCCGAGTTAAACCTGCATCAGTAGCAGACCTAATATCTTCATGCTGTTAAACCAAAGTGATTGACTTTTATTGTACGATAAATAGCAACAACTTATTTGCACAACCACATCTATGTCTTTACTTAATTTGTTGCTATTATTTTCTTTTGTACCTAAAAACTATAATTCCTTACGGTTTGGAATTAATCAGAAAAATATTCTTTACGGTTTGGAATTGATCAGAAAATAACGTGGAAAAATAATTTGTATCTGAAACTGCACATGATGTCATGAAAAATATTTTTATTGCAAATCTGTGACCCAGACAATTAGTCTTTAGAATCACAGGGAGTGACTATACTCCAAGTACTGACATTAACTTCCTGCAGGATATAGTTAACTAGCACTGACATTATTCCTTAACCTGTTTAACTGTTGCCTTTGTTTATTGTTCTTTTTACTCTGCTCTTTCCTCCTCCAATCTGCCCACAAGCCCGAAATCGTAATTCAAGACAGAGAAGAGTATTTCGGAGGGGGAGTAACCAAGTAAAAGCAGGCACCTCATTGGCTGACTGGGGATGCCCCATTTTCAGATTAAATTTTCTACCCTGGCCATTTGTACCTCACTTTCACGGCTATGAGTTACTAGTGATCTAATGCAGGAATTTATCTTTACAGAGTCAGCAGTTCTTCTCTAATTGCACTTATTGGTATAATGAATATCTCATATTCACAAATGACTAAATCTCTACTTGCTTTTTTGTTCATTTAAGATGCTCAACACTATTGAATGTTATTTTTCATATTCCCATATTCAGAATGAATGATTTTTTTTGTCCCCGTCTCCCTCAGCAGTCAGATATATTATTTTCTATACGATTCACAGAGCATGATATCAAGCTTCCAGCCAACATGTAGTTTCTGTAGTTTGCCATGTGCTGCTACCGTATAATCAGAATGTGCACGACACTGATGAGCCTGTCTGAGGCATGCTTCTGACCTCAAACCTCCATGTCTGCGGTATCCAAGGGTGAAGGACGGAGTAAAGTGGAACACCCAGGAGCAACAAAGACTTTGCAGCTTCTGTGGAGAAAGAGAGACCCCTCCCATCTCACTGGCACCCCCTCCCCGGCAAGATCCTGCTTGCTTCGATTCCCCTCCTCACATTCTTCTTTTTAAACCATGAGACGTCTCAGGGCCCACAAAATCCTCACGTGTGTTGCCTTGGGATCTCTATCAACACATTCCAGGCAATAGTTTTAGGAAAGAAAATGAACATTAAAGAAAGAGGAGAGAAAGAGGAAAGAAAGGGAAAAAAATGCATTTCAGGAAGAGGGGTGTGGTCACAGGGGTATTCGGTAGATCTGGAACCCATTAGCCATTAATTTGATGTCTGATTACAACCAAATCTACTCAGCCTCCTTGTTTATGTCCTTGGCTGAACTACAGCATCCCGAAGAAGAGCTTGAATTGTCTTCCACTCTTCCTCAGCTAAGCACAAAGACAGGCACGGGTGGTTCAGAGATAATCTCTGTCTCTTTCAAAGGAAGCCATCTCCTTCAGTGAAACTTGTGCATGGGAAATATCAAAAGACTCAACCCTCCCTTATATGAGACCCCCCCCACCACCACCACAAGCTGTAGTGAAGCCCAGTTGCTTAAGGCAGCACAATAGTAAACATATTGCTTTGGGTTTTATACCTTAATTTTATTTTGGGGATTAATAACATTTATTTGTGTGTTTATCTGACTATCTAAATAGTTTCTTAAGTTAGTTTGCCTGATATTTTACTAGGATATTACTATACTAACATGGTACCACATAAAAGCAATCTGGTTGGCGGGTGGCTTATCCTTGAATACTCCTGGAAAAAAAAATACTGTATAAATAACTGAACTTACTATGTCTGGTGTCTGTTTGTGTGTTTATGGCCTCATTTCTCTTCGTATTTGGTATTTTATCTGCATGTTCGTAACCGGCGGGTCACCTGGGCCAGACGAGGCTGCCAAATAAATAAAAGGGGAAATGTAAGTAGAAACAAACAAAGACTGTGAACTGAGCACATAAACTCAAAGGGGAGCCCGCGTGGATGCAGGACGCCGGGAGGGAAAGTATTGCCACGTGTTCTGGGTTACGGGAACCAGCCCCTGCCTTGGGCCAATCCCAACAGACTGGGGGCAGAAAAAAATCTCAGCATAGCCTACTGCTTTGTCCCTATCGTCTTTGTTAAAAAAATCTAGCTGTATATGACACAGAATTAATTTCTCAGAGATCGCACAATACCTGACCAGAATTTGCAGGGGAAGGGGGGGAGGGGGTGGCTAAAACTGGCTGAATCAAGAGAATACTCCCATAAAACCTAATAAAATACAAACCAAGGTGTGCAGTTCAGGCCCAGAGAATGAAAGTCCGCACCAAGATTTTATTTCAACCAACCAGCTGAGTGCTCTGTGACTGCGTATACTCAACTGGTCGGTTGAAACAAAATCTTGGTCTGGATTTTTACCTTCTGGGCCTGAATGGAAAAGCAAAAAGGGATTCTGATAAGCTGTCAATTTAAAGTCATATGCGGCATTTCTCCTATGCACAGAGTGAAATCGGCCAGTGCTTAAGTATAGTATTTCAGGAGAGTTTCACTGGAGATCAGGGCATTATTGGCTTTGGTTTCTGTGTCCACAAGGGGAGTTCAATCACACGAAAAAGCACGTGAAATTCAAACAATAGACTAAGGCACTAGAATAGTAGAACTTTCACAGACAGTTTCACCATTAAAACAGATAAGATCTACTGCCCTTTCACACCTCCTTTCAGTCTTGACCTGTAATTACGTAACTCGGCAGTCAATTGGGAACATCACCCAAAATGGGCCTAAGCACTGCCGCGTGTGTTGATACATTTTTAAGCCAAAGATACTTTTATTTTAACAATAGCTGAAAGATCAATAACTTAACAGGACATTGTTTTATGGCTTTGATGAAAACTCATAAGAGCATGACATTCAAAAAGCATTAAGAACCTGCGCATCTAACAATGCAATTCAGTTATTAGACGGGCTCTGAATTTCAGCAAGGCTCGACTCGACTCTCTCAGAGTTATCTGACAATACTAGTGGAACATTCCTCTCACATTCACAGCACGCACGTTCTAAGTGGTCGTTTCCTGATGTGGCAAAGCTGTGGGGCGGAGTTCTGCCACAAGGGGAGGATAGAGACACAGGACAGAAAGGTTCGCACAGACAAAGGGGCTTTATTAGAGAGAGCGGCAGAAGTGTGGACAGGCCCTCTGTGGGGAACAAATGGGTGCCAAGAAAAAGTGAAAATGCTGCAACAGAGGAAAAATGGGGGCTGGGGCCATCAACAGCACTCCCCAGGGGTACCCTGAGGGGTAGGGGGGAACCCATCCAGCTGATGCCTTTAAACTGTGATGAGGATAATCAGTTAGCAGGACCTCATTAGCTAAACCCAGCCCAGTACCACTGATGTACCTCCTGCCAACTCACAATACTGTGGCTTTTTGGGTAAGTAAAAACCCAAATCACAATATTGCATAAAGCAAACCTTATATGAACAGCTAATGGGTCTAACTGCTGACAAATAGGACCTCAGTTGTAGCATTTGAAACATATGGTCATGAATCATACATTTAATTACTCGACGTAGCCCAGAGCACATATAACATACCATGCGTCAGTCTGTATTAATGATATAGCATGTCTGAGCTCAGATACCCACGGCGAGCTAGTGCCACCAGTTCCTTGTGCAAAAAAGTTCCTTCCTGAAGACATTCCGGATCCTTTTGAATTAAATGGCTCACTTTCTCTCTCTCTCCAAAATACTCTTTTTATCTAGGATTTTTAATTTAACTATAATGTAGGAAGTAAAGAATTCAATGTGTAAGAACCATTAAAGAGATTTTAATTTAAGAGATTTATATATTTTTTCACCTTAGAAAGGTTTTATCATTTTGTTGTTGACATTAAGTCCACTAAGTAGTAAAAAGCCATGATTTGACAGGGGATGTGGGTGAGGTGCAGCTGCAAACTGAATGCTTTCACACATCCTCAGTGCTGCCCGTTAAAAGGAAAGAAAGCTGTGAGCAGAAGGGACCTTGGCAAGGCAGCACAGGGGATCCAGCGCATTTCAACAGGCTTTGTCAGAACTCAGCCCGTAAGATGAAGATCTACTCTCATTGCACTTAATAGTAAAGTGCTGTGAGGGCATAATTCTTAAAGGTACAGATACACAAACAATGAAGGGCACAGAAAATCAAACGCAAAGATATTTCACAAAGAGATTCTACAAGCAGCTTGTTACCAATACATCTCTGGAATGATATCCTACTATTTGACCCCACAATCAGGGAATTATCTGCTTGGAGGTACTAAATATATATATATATATATATTTATATATACATACATACACACACACACCTTTCTCTATAATACAAACATGAATTGTTCATACATTCTCAAGATTGAGTGCCTTCCTGAAATTACTTCCAGTGCTCCTTGTGGAAAATGGTCACGGGCATATTCACAGAGATATGAAAAGATAAAAAAATGGTCCTAATGATAAGTTTAAACACATGAGTTCTTTGGCATGGATTACAGAATTGCCATTCTGCTTAAATTGCCATTATTATATAGTGATGCACAATGCAAAAGTAAACAAAGGCAAAGTACACGGATGATCTGCTACTCTCTGTCATCTCTCTGGGAACCATTGTCACATAGACAAATAAATCTACTCCCATCACGATTGTAAAAGCCAGTTCATAATATCCCATGATTTTTTTCCCCCTTTAATAATTTTATCTATGTGTCATTTACCTTTCAGTCAAAGGTTTGCCCTGATCAGTGCTTATCTACAAGGTTACATTTCAACCTGGAACACCATCCGGCCAGGTTTTATCCTCCTTACTCCCAGCTGACCACATTTACAAACCCTTCCAACGCAATAATTTTAACGAGGTCAAGCTGGATTTCCATTAATCTAAGTGTCTGTGGACAAAGAGATGGTGGTCAGTTGCCATAAATGGGCATGAGAATACCCCAACACATCACTGCAGAATAGGTAGCAGAGAGATACTTCAGTGACACAGATTTATGCAGAGCTTCTATAAAATGTAATGCATTTACACACATGAGATGTTACGTGAGACTGTCCAACTTGGAATGGTGGCATGAAGCAGTAAATGAGGCAGTTGCTCATAATCTTGGGGTAATAGCTGAGGCTTCTTAGACGGCCGAAAGTTTTGTAGTCTGGATGCATTTTCTCTACCCCTGAAGCTATAAGAGATTTTTACTCTAGGATTAAATATACAGAGTGTGTTTCAATCCCAAACAAGTGCAAACACATTATCCTATAGACTGAACAAGAAAACCATGCAAATGCAATAATCAAAAGAATGCATTTGTTGCCATAATGAGAGGACAGAAGCTTTTAATTGGTTAATTAAAGGGGTCTCCAACTCCGGTCCTGGAGAGCTACAGTACTATCCGGTTGGTTTTCTATCTTACTTCGCTTCTGATGAGCCACACCTGTTCCTGGTATTTACCTGAGAGCAGCTGTCGCTCATCAGAAGCCAGGTATGATGGAAAACCCACTGGATGGTAGCTCTCCAGGACCGGAGTTGGAGACCCCCTGGGTCAAGTCATATTCCAGTGCATGGCACTGGCTGAATCCGCGATGAAACATGATCAGCATGGCTGTGTTTAAGGAAAACAGCTATGGGTCCATCCATCTTTTGAAAAAAATAAAAGAATAATAAAATGAAAGAATTCAGAGATGCAGACAGGGCCGAGTTTCCCAAGAGCACTGAAGCACTAAGAGCAAAAGACCTAAAAGCTGTAATTAATCTGGATAAATACATTTTCAACAAACATTTATATTATCATATTACGCATTGAAATGTTATGCCTTTCTGGCAGTGGTGTCATGTGGCTCACGTCAGTGTTTCCCAATCCAGCCTTCGGACACACACAGAATGTCCATGTTTTTGCTCCCACCCAGTACCAGGTAGGGAGCAATAATGTGGACTGCTTGGCAGGCAAGTGGGAGGGAGCAAAAACATGGACCGACTGTGGGTCCCTGAGGACCGGATTGGGAAGCACTGGCTTAGAATTACTTACCTAAAATGAAAGAGATATTAGTTTAGCCGATTCTGGGAAATTCACCCCTGATGATTGAGAGCAGATGAGGCTTCTGAAGGAGCCTCACCCTAAGAGAAATGTCTCTGTATGACACAACAGAACCTTCTATAACTTCACAGATATCACATCTAGCCAGAATGACTGTAAGGTACAAATGACTCAAGATGTTTTGTATTGGTGTTTACTGTAGGAACTTGGCGTTGTACTTTGCGTTTGAAGAAGCCGGTTAAATGGGTTTTTGTTGTTATTGGTTCCGTTATTCCCAAACATCCCAGCAGCTCTTTTCTTAGCAAAAGCAGCACTAGCATGCATTTTTAATATTACTACAATAGATGTAAAAGTTTATTTTAATAAAGTGACATTTGCATTCTCCTTTCCTGATGGTTATCATTATGTGCAGATGGATGCATTTTATGTTTAGAAGCTTTCTATTCTTAGTTGTGCCTTATTATTTATTGTTGGGCTTGGAATAATGTTTTTTTTCCTGAGAGTAATGTCTCTTTCTGCCCAATGTCGCTTATATCAAACCTGATGTTTCAAGTCTCAAGGCTAGTTTGTATAGTTTTGTTCATATAAATAAATTGCTTTGCTGCATGTTGAGTTATATTCAATGGAAAACTAGTTACATGCCAGCATAACAATAAAATAATGCTAAAATCATTATTACCCAATTTTTGCTAAGAAAAAATAAATACAAAGAGAAGTGCAAGTTACAGTATAAAAAGGCATTCCAGTGATGTGCCTGTTAATATGGAGAAAAAGGTCCTGGATATCTCCAGAGTGTCCTGGGTATCTTCA
>JABFDZ020000049.1:12665101-12676291 GCA_019775955.2 Pollimyrus isidori | reverse complement strand
CCCCCCCCCCCCCCACCCCACACACACACACACACACACACAACCCTGACCACAGAGGTTAGAAGAAGGATGGGTGAACCAATGGCATGAACCAATTCAATAAACACCTCTGCAGACTACATACAGATTATTTCCAGGTATGCTGTATATGCCTGTTTATTTATTCTTATTTTCTCAGAAATTCTAGTACTTTATCCCCACCTACTGGACAGAATTGTGATAACATTTCCTGTGTGATTTTATCAGCGTTCTGAATTCAATCTCATTTTGATTGACTTATTTAATAATAAATACGCAGTCATAAGAGTACATTTTAGTTGCTCTTGATTTTTTAAAATGTAAAACTAATTTGTTTAAACCGCCAAAGAGCCCATCACGGCGTGGGCAGGCCACTGCGAAATTTTCCACGGGGACCCCTCCGAATCCCCATTGGCCGCCCACCCGCTCAGCAGATTTCATTGGATGCTCCATTTGATAACCAACGATCATGCAAAAATCGCAATAAGAAATTTACAAAGTGCGACCCCTCCTCCCTGGGTCAGCAAATTTCACTCCTGTTGCCACCCTCCCCCCGACGGTGAGACCCCTCCTCTGCATTTGGTTCGTGACGTAGCCTGAAAAACATAGAAACAATAGAAGTAATTTCATGGTAAGTCCTGAGTTTTTCATTATAAAATATTTGATTATGCAGATAAGGATCAGGAACAACAATGCAGAATTACAGTACAACTGTCAATGGCTCAATACTTGATTTAAAGTGAACAAACACAAAAACGTATGGATAAAATGACTGAATCCACATATCAAAATGTCTGTTTGGGGTAAAACAAAAGGCACGCATAAGACATTATGGATATAAATAACGTACACGCTTATGCTACTCTTAATTACGCTGGATGACTGTTGATTGCGTAATAACCAATTCAAAGTTATATGTCAAACTTTGTATTAATTAAAAGATTAATTTTTAAAACAAGCAGATTAAATAAAAACAAGCACTTTAAGAATATTTTTTATCATGTGAATACCAGTCGTAGAATTATGATCTCACAACCTTAATGTTGAGTATTTAATTCCTACCCTAGCGTGTAAAGTTTGCATATTTGACTTTATGGTGTACAAATGTCTTACATCTCTTCGAATTTAAGTGTAACTTAAAAGTTTTGATAGCGAGTTAAATTACAAATGCAAGTATTTATTTCACTAACTGTAGAATATGCAGCACCAAAGCACGTTTTCCACCTGGAGGTGATGAAACGTTACGTCTACACTTCGATGACGTCTTCGTCGCTAAAATATACTGCGCGGTGCCGCTCGCGGGCTTCCTACGTTCACGTTTATTTGTTTTACAATGTAGCGCTTTAGAGAACCAGACCCCCAGTTTTCCCAGCTTGCCTTTTAGGCATTGCGCATGCCCCTTCCGGCCGATCCCGCAGCTCTTCACAGGACTCTGCCCTTGCTAGAAGTATCACCAGACTGTTTTCCCTTCATCAAAGCATTCAGCGTGATCCTAGCACAAAAATTGGCGTCGTCTGTAATATCCACTAGTCTTTCTAGCTACTGTAGACTACTAATGGAGCTGCTTTGGATTGTCGCAGCCACAGACCTGGTAATATACTGACGGAGGCACAGCGATTACTATAGTGGTTGCCATGGACACGAGCTGTTTACTTACAGGGAGGAAAGCTAGTTAAATTGAAACTCACAGCCAGAACTTAGTTTCTTATTGTATAAAACAATAGCAAATAGTAACAGTAATAATACAAATAATTATTTTCTTTAATCTAATTCTTGACAGTTCTGTGTAGTTATCTTTATAAAAAACTCAAATTTTAAAGCAAGACAGCACCGGACGCAAGAACTGCTAAACTAACCAAGACGCAGCGAAGGTAACGTTATTCAACTTGAATGTCAGTTACGGAATAAGGATGAACTACATGAGAAACGTATAGTAGTTAGACAAAGAGGAAACAACAAAACTGAAATATCGTAATACCTCTAACTGATATTATTATTATTATTATTATTATTATTATTATTATTTTATCTATATGCAGTATGGATGGCCCGGAGGTAATTAATTTTGCATCAGTGGAGAGTGCTCTGAATGCCGCCCTGGAATCCGACGAAAGGTATCAAAGAGAAAATGATGCCAAGTTTCGAGCTGTACATCAAAAGGTGGCGTCTTATGAGGAATTCAGGTGAGTGCCACTTGCGCACAGGCTACACACGCTGCACATCAAAGGGACACTCTCATTCCTTGACATGCTTCTTGTCATGACCTAAGGAGGCAGTTGACCAATATCTTTGTGATAAATTCACTTTTAAAATAAATCATATATTTTTGAATGTAGAACAGTGTTCATGATGTGTATAAAATAAAAAAATCATGAGGGAAATATATTATTTAATCATACGCTTTATAAATATACAGGCCGTCTCTTGGAGCTGTCCCTAATATTTGAAGCATATTTTTAAGCCCTGAATCCTCAATTACTATTTTATTAAGTTAACATTGATATATTATGACTTATACCAATATAAGTTGATGTTTTACTTTTTAGGGACATAGTCCTGGCATCCCATTTGAAACCTCTGGAGAAGAGCGACGTGGCAGGATCCCCACGCAAACAGCCATGGAATTCCGTTTTTTCTGCTTCCAAGCAAAAGGACACGGTTTTCTGTGAGGTGACAGAGGTCAGTCAAGGCAGTAAATACTAAATACCTATAATTAACAGCTTACAGTGGGTGTGAGGATGTTGAAGATGGCTTTGATGTTATATTTATAGTTATAAGAGTTTGTAAGGGGACAGCAATTTTGGCGTATACCTCCGAAGTCCAGGGTTCGAGTCTCTGCCCCAGCACTATGTGTGCAGATCATGGGTTGGCGTCCCATCCTGGGTTATTCCCTGCCTCGCACCTGTAGCTTCCAGGAAAGGCTTCAGACACCATAACCCACCACAAGACATGTGGGTTCATAAGCTGGATGGAAGTGTGTGATTCTTAGAGTTGGGTAATTCAGGTCAGGAAAAGTAGAAGTCCAGACCAAGATTTTATTCCAGCTAACCTAAATCTCTAATCTCTAGACCTGGTAATGTTACATTCATGATAAGATGTATTGATCGTTACAAATGACGCTCTTATATTAATTTTGATATTGAAAATTGATACACATTTTAAATACCTTTATTAAAAACAGTCAAGGAAGTCAGTATTTCTGCCACCTACTGTGAGATATTTAGACCCTTGTACCATAGCTCGTTTACAACCAAATGTTTCTGTGAGTAAATCTTTATCAGCTTTTTTTCTTTTTCCTTACTAAGCTTATTTCAGTGTGCAGCTATTCTTCTTGGCAGATCTGGCTGAGTTCTCTCAAGTTGCTGGATGATTGCCCAGATAAAGAGTTTTCCAGCTGTACCAAAGAATCCGAATAGGACACATAAAGGAGCGGAGCAGGCCAGATCGCCGGCAGCTCTGAAGCGAGGCGCAAAAACAGTTCAAAGAAAACAAAAACAAACGATTCCAAAAGTAAACTAATTTAAATATTCAGGATGAAATTATCATTCATGAGCGGATCATTGTTAATTGAAAACACTACTTTTGCATCCGTCCATTTTACTTTGGCAGGACTTCTTATTGGGTCTCAGCCAGCCTGGAGGCTGTCCAAGGGTGTGAAGGGCATCAGGCTGGGGTCAGCCAGGACAGGATGCCAGTGCATCACAGCCCACAAACACACGGCAGGTATAGTTAGAGATACCAACATTTACTAAAATCACAAATGTGACGACTGCTTCAGTCAGATCAGAAGACTCACGTATGGGACAAGGAATAGAGGATATTTCCTTCTGGCATGGTTGCAACGCAAAAGCAGGCAAATATTTTTTACAAGCTGTTTTGACAGATAATGAGTGACAACGAGTAACCGAATGAATTATAGGAGCATGGATACTGGGATCTAATATGTAATTAGGGTTACAGGGTTCTAACTGCTTATCCAGTGCCACATCACTGGGAGCCTGAAACCTTAAGCAACCAAGGGTGGGAATCCGCTACATAGGATGCCAGTCCATTTCAGAACACATAGTAATGAATTATGGGTAATTTGGACATACAAATGTCGTTCTTGCCTCGCCCCAAATACCAAGGATGCATCTGTTGCATCCTCACCAAACGAGGCCAATCCCATGATTCATTGTGCCCCAAGTTTCTTTTTGGGAGGCTAGTTTGTCTTGCAATGGGTTAGGGTCCAGTCCTCAGTTATTCCTGCCTTGTGCCCATTACTTCCAGGATCCAGACCCATGCAGCCCTGCATAGGACAAGTGGGTATTGAACATGGATGGACAGATGGATGGATGGATGGATGGATGGATGACTATAGTAATACATTTCTTTTCCAGTTTTTACACAAAATTGATTCATTGTGCCCCAAGTTCCTTCTTGGGAGGTGAGTTAGCCACAGGTACGACCTTGACATTCTTGGTATTGAGAAACACCCATATTTTTTGACCGAAGGAGGAAATTTTACACAAATAGAGGACAGGTGGGATACGAAAGCGTCATCAGCACTACCCACCAAGCCCCCGTATCATTCTTATGTGGTCTGTTAAGGTATGAGTTAATATCAAATAAGTTCAGCTATTTAAGCCATTTCTCCATGTTCCAGCACGCTCGGCATATAATGTGTCATTGTTAACAGCTTAACTGATGCAAAAGGACACATTTCAGGAGACAGAGAGAGACAGCTGCCTTACTCAACCTGTTCACATCCCCTGCAGGAAGCTGGCTGAGAAGCAGGGTGGTGATGTGGAACAAAACAAATTCAGTGTGAGAGCTGCACAGTCACCCATGTCCAGGGATCACATATTTTCATGGACTTTACATCTCACATTATTTGGCTGCTCAAAAGTCTGTTCTGAATTTGGCAAGATTGTTTTGAAGTCTTTCCAGATGCAATCTACATCTAGTAATGTAATCATACACGTCGTTAATTATCCATAAGATTTATGTCTGCTTGGCCAGCAAAGAGGTCTGTGTGACACAGACTGCAACAGGGAGTTTTTTTGCACCTTCAGGACACAACATCCGGCCGAACAGAGCAAACATCCAAGACAGCCATTTATATAAAATGAATAGACAGGAAAACTGTAAGTTACAGCTTATGTCAGCTACTTTATACTTTTAACAATCAATGGAGGGGCTTGTTATCCGAATTTACCCCAACCTAGGAGATCCATCTTACATCGCCAAAAAAGCCACATTATGACTGTAATATTTTCTGTTTTATAAACCATATTGTGCATTTTCAAAAGCCCATATTATTCCAAATTGTGAAAAATTCCAGGTAACATTGGGTGAAACAATTAAAACCCTAACTATGGTCAGTGGATACTCTCTATGTTATCAAATTCTGACGATACACTATGCATGGATTCACATTACTTCCTTCACAGCTGATCTATAAGCAGAGTTGGGTAATTCAGGTCCAGAGAGCAAAAGTCCAGACCGGGATTTTGTTTCAACCAACCAGTTGTGTACTCTGTGACAGTGACTCTATGCTCAACATTTGAATACTCTGTACCTGAATTACCCAGCTGTCTATATCAGGGTTAGATCATTTGTAAATAATCAGTTAACTTCAAGAAATACATTATCTAAGTGTGTCAGCTCTGTCAAGGTAAAACGTGGTCACGTCTGACCAAATCAATGACCCAAAGGCCAAGATCAAACCTACACTACCTGGCTCGATCAAAAAAATGTGATCCTGTTTGAGCATCAACTATAAAGATAATTTTTGTTTGATATTCTCTTTAAAACAATCTAAAAATGAATGCTGTGAAAACATACAATATGAAGGTTCATGTCATACAAGGTGACTTACTTATGTGATGATGAACGTTTCTGTAAAGTTCATCTACATATGACTCATTCTTTACAGAGTGATGCGGCGACGTTCCAGCCGCGGACGGCCTCGGAGTTTCAGCGCGGCTGGCGGCGATTAGGGGGGAAGGTCAAAGACAAATATCACTGCATATTATCCCTCGGCGGCCCGAAGTTGAAGGATATATTCAACATTGAGATTGCTTCAGGCCTGCTGGGAGAGTTTCTGATAATTATGGCACAGTGTATGCAGCCGGGGGACGAGGTAGACGTACTGGCAATCCTGCAGGGGCTGTCACAAACCTGTCGTTTCAGCCTCAACGTGTCCTTCTTGGACCAAGCAGAAAGAGAGGGGTGTTCACAGCTGTTCGGCAGGCTGCTTGATGTAACGGATAAACAAGCAGAGATAGGGCACACAGATGTCGGCCATGACGGCGCCCACAAACATACCACGGAGATACAGGGAAAGGAGAAAAATTACAAAGCTTTTTGCGATGCTCAGACTGCAGGGGAGAGGATTGATGTTGAAAAGCTGAAAGACTTAATGCGATGTTATGATGTGAAGACACAAGCCTTTGCTACCCGACTTGATTGCATTACTCAAGACAGCTAAAAGTGTGTAAGTCATCCTGATGCTGTTTAATAAAAACAAAACTAAAATAAAACACTGAGTTAACAGTCTAAACAGAAGAAACTTTATCTATGTTTTGAGTCCTTGTTACTTTTATGGGTACAAAATTCTAATACAAGTTCTGAGGAAAATTATGATGTTTTTATATAAATATGCTATTAAAAGTTTCAGTGTGTTTTATAAGAGTAATTCATCTGGTCTACGCAGTATAGGAGCCATTAGCTGTGTTCACTAAGTGCCCTGATATTTCTTATATTATACATATGTCTGTAATTAAACAATAGAGAATATACTGCATGCCATGGTGCAGGGGTGTTGCAAGTGGGTTGGAAAATGATTCAGGGGACCATATATGGGCAGGGGTTCTAAAACCTGCCAGCAATCTGGGGATAGAGGCCCAGAATTTCCAGTCACCTTTTTTGTGATGTATATTTTCTGTCATCTGACTGGTTTGTCTAATTACTCAATTTCCTGAACAAATTCAACAAAATGCAGTTTTGGTAATAAAATGCATTCCAGAACGTTCCAGGCATTTAGTAGTACTTTAAAGCTGTGGTGGGCACTCTTATCCGCAAAGGGCCGGTGTGTGTACAGGTATTTGGGGTAACCTGTAGGTCAGCTGTTCAAATCCAGGTGTGAGGATACCTCAGCCAATCAGTCCGCTAATTAGTAATCTAATTAGGGAGCTGCAGCGAAAACCTGCATACACAGCGGCCCTTTCTGTTTTATAGTAAAGATGTGGGAATATCCTCCAAAAACATGGAGACAAATAAATGATGCTTATTTGGTGAGTGAATTTGGTTATTTTTTATAAGATGCATTACAAAAGCATAAGCTCAGTGGTCCTTATATATTTTTTATATGAGCAGAACTATTTATTTTCATTGGTTAACATTTGAATAGAACTAGTGTGTAGATGTGAAACAGGTCTGCACGGGGAGTGATGTGGACAACCTCACACGTTGTGCACATGCAATCACCACATCACAAGGCCCGCGATAGCCTGCTGGGTTGGGATCGCCTGGCTCGCTCTGATTACTGTGTGAAAGCACAGTGGGAGTGTTCAGTCTGTGGACCTACAGTCTTGTTCCTTTTGATTTCTGTGTATGAAGTGAGGTCTTCAAGCTTTTGTGGACACAATGTAACTTTAGTTTGTTTTTCTGTGGACAAAATGCAGTAAGGCATTACTTAATTTCGTCATTAAATAATGCTATTTTTGCCACAGAATGTATTTTAAGCATGAAAATAAGCACTCGACACTTGGCTCCACATATATTTTGTGGCTACAACCAGCCCAGTTTTATGTCCGTGCGCCATCGTAGGGAGTTTGGGTGACGCCGTCATATAGAAAATTTGCCTACAAAAGCATAAAGATTCACTTCCTTTTACCAACAGATATCAGAAATCAAATGAGACTGCAGATTCATGGCTTGAACACTCCCTTAGTGCTTTCGCAGACCAATCAGAGCACACCTAATTTGCATACTTGAATACTTCAAACAGTTCATCTTAATCTTGCAATATATTGAAGGATTGCAATATATCACTCATTAAATGTCTTAAATAAAATTGATATGAGTTTTGCAATAATTGAATGATTTATTGATATATTTAATAACTGATGTATTAATTAGACAATAGACACATAATTAAAGATTGCAGTCCATCTATATTATTGTTCAGGTTACTATATGCCTTAGAATCAAAAATTGTCGGTTAGGGTTATCGCCATAGCAACTCTGACATCACTGAGAATTCTCCAGCACTTCACATTTAAACTGCAACGAAGCAAGGATATATTCATTAGTATTTTTCAAATTGTACGTCATGACAGTTGCTTTAGAAATGTTGCTCTTTCCATTTTATTTTGGACTGATAGCACTGCTCTTTGCCCAGGAGAACCCAGAAAAAAAGGGGAACATTTTTGCCAAGAAGGCTGGTCCTGCCTATTCCCTGTTTGAAAATGTTGCGTCGCTGACCGATGTGACAGTTGAGCTGCCGTGTCAATGCAAACCAGGAGAGGTCTATTCAGTTGTTTGGCGCTACCAGAGAAATCTTGCCAGCAAGGACAGTACAGTTATCACTGACTTTGAAGGCGTATCAGTGATAGACACGGCTAAGGTAGGCCATAAAACGGACCTTCAGAACCGTCTGTCAATCCGCCTCTTCAGCCTAATCATCTTCAGAGGCCAGGAAACAGACTCTGGTTACTACTTCTGCGGCACAAAATCGAACCGGTTTTTCTATGCCTACTATCTGGATGTCCAGAAGATTCGGCTGGTGTCTCCTGCATCTGACATCTCTTCTCAGAATCCTTCAACACGCAAAGGATCTGAACAATCTCTGCGCTACATCTTGTTTAACAGATACTGGCGATGGTCAGCGTGCGATCGCTGCGGTGTATCCGGTGAAGTAACTCGAGTGGGTCTGTGCTATCTGCGGAGCGACCACCTGAACGTGCGCTACAGGACTTCCCAACGCGGAGTGGCCTCCTGTGGATCGCCTGCGGTGCCTCGCACATTCCAGTTGGACGATTCTCTGACAGGGGCGAAGCTGGAAGTGAGAGAGTGCCAGGTGCCATGTCCACCAGAAGCCAGGCTACCATCAAAAGAAGCAGCCATCTTTGAGTTCCTCAGCGATTCCTCCAAAGGAGCTGGACTCCCAGTATATTATCAGAATCACCCAGTAAACGGCCACGTCATCCTGGCCTGTCCTGGAGCAAACTCCAGGGATGCGGTAGCGTGGGACCAAGGTGAGAAGAGGATGTTCCGCAGACACTTTATGGAAGGGGTCAGCAAGACCATGCGGGTCTACATCGATGGAGGAGGCCGTCTGCATTTCCACCCTGTGCTCTTGAATGACAAGGGCTCGTACTACTGCTGGCTGCAGGGGAAACTGGCTGCGGACATCAGGCTCGGCGTCTACCATCCTTTGGGCCACCAGTTCCAGCCTTCTGACCCCAGAACAGTTGATTTCTTACGTGCCACTGTCATGACCTATGCAGGATTCACTTCAGTCTTCATGCTGTTCTTAGTAGGCAGGTGTTCTTACAGGTATATCAGAATGTCCCGCTGCATCAGAAATGTAAAAAATAAAGCCTAATGGACAAAAAGGCTTTCAATAAAATACTCTGTTTACAGATGTTAAATAAAATACTCTGTTTAATGTTGCTTATTCTGATTCTTTAAGCTTTCCTGGGACCGAATCATCTACTGCCGGTAATGTGTTTATCGCCAAATCCTGCTTTCCTTTTTCACTGTCTTGGACGACCACAATTTATGTTAAACACAGATGCTGAATGACGCCCAGAGTAGCGAGAGCATCAAAGCCAGTGGATGCCGTCCGTTCTGTGTGAAAGCGCGTGTTGACAGGGGCAGCGGTGCGGCGCAACGGGGGCGGTGTGGGAGCCCGGGTGTGTTTCCCGATTAATGACGGAAACTTATGTAAGTTTGTGGTTTGGCTTCTTGGATTTGTTGACTGTTCATTAGTTTTGCGCTAAGCATTTGCAGACCCAAGACCCGTTTATATAGGTTAATTCTAGGATTGGGGCTGGGAAATCTGACCATGGATCAGCACAGGACAGGGGTGGCCAGTCGTATCCGCAAAGGGCCGTTGTGTGTGCGCGCAAGTTTTTGCTGCAACTCCCTAATTAGATTACTAATTAGAGGACTGATTGTCTGAAGAGACTCACACCTGGGTTTGAACAGCTAACCTACAGGTTACCCCAAAAACACCTGCCCTCTGCGGATATGATTGGCGACCCCTGGCATAGGAGCTTGCTGGTTTTAAAATGCTTACATTTCCAACTCTGCCCTGCAACCCATTCAGAGCTTGCCAACCCAAATTTGGGTTGCGACCCATGGGTTGAGAATCGCTGCTCTACTGTATAGTTTTCCTTTATTACAAATGATTATATGAAAATGTTGCACTATTTTGTAATTATGTGGATGTTCATTCAATTGTTTGCAACAAACAGCAGCTATTTAACATGTCTGGGTACATTGCAGTCTGTTGTTGATTTTTTTTTTTTAGTATACTATTAATATCTCAACTCCGTCTGGTGAAATTGGAGCAGTGGGAATATCTTTGAGCGTCACATACTGAAAACTGATTCTCATTATGGTATACAGCATTGTGAGGTCTTATCATGACACCTAGAGGTTTCGAGTTGAATTGTACACTACAAACTGCAGAGTGAATGCTGGACGCTATCCTGCCCTGGCAGTCTGTGAGAGCTTCGTACGTTTGCTTAACGTTTGCTTAAGCAACGTTGATGGGACAGATGGACCCGCCTGAATGGCAGGCTTCTGTGCACAAGACAGGATTGACCACCGCTAACAGTAATGCTTGGGCGAGTTTTCACACGTCGTCGCGCGGTGCTGGTTCGCAGTGTCCTGCTATTCTGTCGCACGCAGGTGCATTTCGTCTAAATCTAGAGTAACGGTTTATCATTTCGTGTCATCTTTCGCATTTGTACATTTTGCAAATAAAGTCGTTACCATTGAGTTTGTCCGGTGATTTTTTCAAGTTCAGTGATTTTTAGTACATTTGTCTCATAGTTTGCTAACTAGGCTCAGGCTCTGTGTGTGTGCGTGTGTGTGTGTGTGTGTGTGAGAGAGAGAGAGAGAGAGAGAGAGAGAGAGAGGGGGGGGGGGGCTTTACAGCAACAAGGCTAAAGAATT
>JABFDZ020000049.1:12638699-12657666 GCA_019775955.2 Pollimyrus isidori | reverse complement strand
CCCCCCCCCCCCCCCCCCCCCCCCCCCCCCCCCCCCCCCCCCCCCCCCCCCCCCCCCCCCCCCCCCCCCCCGGAAGGAAAAGCAGTTGGAAGAGGCCAAAAAATTTGCATTTTTAGTTGATTTATAGTTTAAGGATCTAAAACAGCATCTGTATGATTTATGTTTCACAGTATACATTAAAACCTAAACAATGATACATAATATATTATAATGTGTTCTGCTGGTGTTACATGTAACAATATTAAACATTGAATTGCAGTTCACAGCGATCAGGCAGAAATAGCTCGAGTGCTGTACAGTGATACCTGCCATGAGGTGAGACCCTCCCCCCACTGCCTGCATGCTTCACCCCTCTGGGGTCTAGGAGTAGGGAAGACGCTTTCACTCACTGGGACATTTCATTCAATATCATAATCTTATATATTTCTTTTGCCATTAATTCATCATAATCTTAGTGTACTTTGTAAATATGTCAGATTTATGTGAAGTTTCGTGATTTGACATCAAAGTATAGACGTTGCAAAATGCAGTTTGGAACAGTTGCAGAAACATTATTTACATAGTAAGTGTGTGACTCGCTTGTTTCCAGTCCGACCCTACATCTGCTTTATTATTCTAAGCGGGTACCGGTGTGTGTTTTTGCAGTTTTGATTAAGGTCTAGCTGTCGTGTGTGTTGATGAGACCAGCCCCACTGGGGATAACAGTAAACGTTTTCCTTCCTGAGAGGTACATTTTACTCTCTTCCAACTCCTGATTAACTTCACTTTCTCTCCAGATTAATGAGCTACACCTCTGCAAGAACTGCTTCTACCTGTCCAACGCCCGGCCCGATAACTGGTTCTGTTACCCCTGTGTGAGTATGGCACTGGGCACCATCACCCCACGTCTGACCAGACACTGCATGGTAGTGATCTCAGTCATTTAGTGAGGTGACATTTCGCCAAATCTTGATAGGTAGCTAAGTTATGTTTCTTTAACAAAGTTGCTAGAACTGAACAATTACAGGGGCTCAAGATTCTTTAAGAATGCCACCAAATCCCGAGTAGTGTGGTTAGATTTCAGTAAGTATTCCATCTCAGCTAGTAGTGGGATCAGATTTCTGTAAAAATGCAGCCTGATCTCATCAAGTTGCGGGATCAGCTTTCTCTAAGAATGTTGAGTAGTGAGGTCAGGTTTCTGTAAGAAGTTAACTGGATCTCAGTAAGTAGTGAGGTCAGGTTTCTGTAAGAAGTTAACTGGATCTCAGTAAGTAGTGAGGTCAGGTTTAGTTTTCTCTAAGAATGTAGCCAGATCTCAGTGAGTAGTGAGGTCAGGTTTCTGTAAGAAGTTAACTGGATCTCAGTAAGTAGTGAGGTCAGGTTTAGTTTTCTATAAGAATGTAGCCAGATCTCTGTTAGTTGTGAAATCAGGTTTCTGTAAAATTGCAGCCAGATCTTATCAAGTAGTGAGGTCAGGTTTCTATAAGACTGTAACCACATCTCAGTGAACTGTGAGGCCAGGTTTCTGTAAGAATGTTGCCGGATCTCAGCAAGTTTTGAGGTCAGGCTTCTGTAGGAATGTCGCTAGATCTCAACAAGTACTGAAGTAATATTTCTGTAAGAATGTCGCTAGATCTCAAGTAGTGAATAGCAAGTAGTGAGGTCAGATTTCTCTAAGAATGTCACCATGTCTCAGCGAGTAATAAGGTCAGATTTCTGTAAGAATGTCACCATGTCTCAGCAAGTAGTGAGGTCAGTGATCTGTAAGAATGTAACCAGATCTCAGCAATTAGTGATGTCAGGTTTTGGTTGTTGAAAGAATGTCATCAGGTCTCAGGAAGAAGTGAGGTCAAGTTCCTGAAAGAATGTTGCCAGATCTCAGCGAGTAACAGAATCACTTTTTGGTGGTGAATGTCTTCAGATGTCAGTGGGTGGGGAGTTTGCCTTTCAGTTAGAGTGCTGCCAAACGTCAACAAGAGTAAGGTCATGGTTTGGTGGGAGTCTCGCCAAATAGCAGGTAGTGAGGTCAAATTTCAGTTAGAGGTGCTGCCAAACGTCGGCAGGTAGTGAGGTCACCTTGTTGCCGAAGTGCGAGTGCAATTTTGCCAATTCAGGTGCCCAGCCATGAGGTGGTGTGGGCCAAGATGAAGGGCTTCGGTTACTGGCCTGCCAAGATCCTGCAGAGGGAGGAGAACCAGGTGGATGTACGCTTCTTCGGACACCAGCACCAGAGGTAAGACAGAAAACCAGGACGGGCTCTTGACGTTGTCCTTCTAATAAGAACACATCCCATTGGACAGAAATTAATTGCATTTTAATAAACAGTGATTCCGTTGGTCAAATCTATCGACCAGGGCCTGGATCCCCTCAGACAACATCCAAGAGATCACAGTAAGCGTACAGCAGCTGCAGGTGAAACGCAGCACTGGCTGGAAGAAGGCCTGTGAGGAGCTCGCCCTGTATCAGCGTTTCTTGCGTGAAGGCCGCCTCTGGAGGGAGAGGGACAGGGACCGGGAAAAGACCAAGGCGGAGGATCGGACAGAAGAGGAACCAGAGTCCAGTATATCCTCCACTAGCAACGAGCAGGTCTCTCTCTCCTGTGCTCTCCTCACTCTGTATGGAGACTGAATTCAAAGGAGATTTATCATGTTTCCCTCTTTAAGAACCAAGCAGAGATTGCAAGTGCAAGGTTTTTAGTGTCAAACACTGGCGCCACCTAGTGGCAAACAATAAGACATGTTAAAAGATTATTTCATTGTATACAGACGCTCCTCTACTTACGAATGAGATACATTCCAAATGGCCGTTCATAACTTGAAATGTTCGCAAGTCATTATTCAACATCATTCTAAAGGTATATGCGTAAGTACAAAGGACGAGGATGCTGGGAGTCGGTGCGCAGAAAAAATAAATTGATGTTGCAGACAGGAAATGGGAGCCTAACGAACACAATTTGGACTTGCAGTCGTCTTCGTTCGTATGTCTGAGAGTTCGTAAGCTGAAAGTTCGTAAGTAGAGGGGCATTTGCGTTTGGTTTTCTGATTCCGTGATATACATTTGCAAGCAGATGCTACCGAAATGCTCAGCTGTGACATTAATCTGCTTTTAAAGGGGTATAATCGCCTGAGAGAAAATTGACGTTTCCAACAAAGTGACATCCCACATTCATGCCTTCTCTGACTAATGAGACCCCTAATTCCGTGGGAGGGTCATGCTGCAGTATGTTTTCACCGTGGGGCTCTGACTGTGCCGCCCTTGGTGCAATTGCAGCTCAAGTTAAGCCAAGAACCCAAAGCCAAGAGGGCACGGCGGGGGCAGACTGTGGAGACCAAGGAGGAGGTGGGTGGGAGAGACAAGCCGACCCCCAGTAACCTTTTACACGCAGCTTAAATCGGGAGAGGGTTTGTCGGTCAGGCAGAAAGGATAAAGGCAAACTGTGACAGAAGATAGGGGAAGATAGTAAATACTGAGTAGCTACTTTTGACAGTTAAATATGTGATTATTTTTTTTTACTTAAACCTTTTAATTGGGATTGCTCGGCCCCAGGAGCCGGAACCAGAGGTGGAGGCTGTGAGCTCCAGCCAGGAGATCCCCACCTCGCCCCACCAGCCGGAGAAGTTCTCCGTCTCCACCCAGACGCGCAAGGCCAGCGCGGCCTCTCCTCGCACGCTGCACCGCGGTACCCAGACCTCCGCCGACAGCAGCTGCCAGAACCGCTGCCACGAGAAGTACACTAAGATCTTCAATGACGTCAAGGAGATGATGAAGGTGGACAACAAGCGCGAGACGGAAAGGGTGGTACGGGAGGCGCTGGAGAAGGTGAGCGTGCGGTGTGTGTGTGTGAGGGAGGGGGGCGGGGTTTGTGGATCGCATGGGAGAATGCCATTGGCCTGAATGGGGGGGGCGGGTATGGGGGCGGGTGGTCTTCCACGTTTGGCAGTTTCTTCTTTGATGATCCTTGAATTTGTCTGTTGACTAATGTCAGTTTGGGACCGGCCGGCTACGGCTGTCCCATACGATGTTCACGTCGTCGTTTTCAGATCAGTCCAACGGTGGCCGGATGGACGCTGCGGGCGACTGCTGGAATTGTACTCGGGTGGTGTGATATCAAGCCTCACTCACTCACTCTCACATTGCAGACACTCATCTCAGCACACTCTTAACTTCTGCTTTAACCCAATAGCGCAAAAGACAGAAGAAACTCCAGTGGGGTTTGCTCAGTGTGATCTCTTGTTCGGTCTGAGAAAAAATAAAAAATGTATTACTTGACATCACTTCCTTTCTGACCTTCATCATGCTCCATTCAGATCATCAAACCAAGACCTCGTGTAGGACTGCGGTGGAGACACTCACCAAGCCTGATTTTTAAGCTTGCGCAGCTCCTTGGTGGCCCATGTGGCCAGGGTCTTGGTTTTGCTAGTCTTAGATCTTCGGCCCTCGGTCAGTAACTCATTGATAAGGGGCCTCACCTCCACCAACTTCATGACGTCCTTGCCGAAGGCAGTGCAAAGGTCACTGGGGGAAAGGGGATGCAATAGTCACCCAAGAGACCCTTCACATCAGCAGCTCCAAGGTCCTTTAGGTTATTCACCAACACCATTATGGATGAGGGTGTGTGTATATTTAAATATATGCTGGTATATACACACACACACTGGGATTGCAAAAGGGTGTTAAATGTTCCATTCATTGGGAAGTCAGGCTGGGATATTTTCAAAATTCCCCAAGTTGGAAACTTTCCATGGGAATTAACAGGAACATATGGAAATTAACAGGACATTCAAAGAATTTTGCAACACACACAATATGGAAAGTTAGAAGATTGGATTGTCTCATAACCGAATGATGGAAAGCATGCAAAGTAAAGCCTATTCATTGAAGGGTTTAGATTGGGAGATGAGAGAAGTGCATTGATTCACTCTAAATTCATCAGTGCAGAAGCTTTTTGAAAATGTGTCCGGTGGAAATTAGGCACCAAACTGCCTTCATAAGTTATATAGTATAATAGTACATACATGCACATAATACTATATAGAAAAAGATCAAACTAAGGGCCCTTTTGAAAGAAAATCAGAGGTAGAATTCAGATATTCATTGAATAGTCTTGAATAACTAGTTTTAAATTTAGTCATGTAAAGCTCCGTGACTCAGCTGTGAATTTCACACGACAAGTATAGAGGCCTGAACACTGGTTCAGGAAGTGTCCAAGAACTCCTACCAAGTTCTCCTAAAAATACCCAAGACTTTGTCCATTAATATTCCAGCATATAGACATTTTAAAGCTCGTCGGAATAGACGCTCACTGGTCTGACAGCAGTTTCACAGGAGGCAAAGCATTCAAAACTGGAAGTGAGAATAACAAGCCTTAAGAAAACCTACTTCTAAAAGTAACATAACCGATACCCACAAAAACAAACTATTCAAATAATTTCACACAACATCCCCCAATAACAAGATGAAAGGAAGCTTCACGGCTGATTTTACAAGATGCCAAACAATGAATTTAATGGGATGTTGCTAGAGGTTAAAAATGTGCGATGACAAATCAGGCAGAATCTATGACTTCCCTATAACAGAACTATCAGTTCCCAGCACATCTGAATCATACAGAACATCTTAAAATGGGTAACCCTAGTGTGTCACCAAGCAGCTGTCTGCATTGCCCTGGCCAATCAGTGTGCATCAGGGCTCTGAAAACAGAATGTCCACGCAGTGCATGAGGATCTCCAAGTGATCATTTAGAATGACTAAAGCAATAGTAAAAGTCACTTTGGAGGATGCATCTTTGAGCTTCTATACATCTGGCTCTTCTAATCCCAACATAAAAAACGAGACTGCAAACATAAAAGCCGTATATACAGCTGTGAAATGTAATATGCTAGTTATTGCTGTCAGTTATGTGGGCCTGTCAGAGAGGATCTTTTTATGGTGAAAAGCAAGACCAAAAATCAGCTAAAGAGACTCTCAGGAAGAAGCTGCGTCAGCACAGCGCAGATATTCTAATTAACACAGAAGGGGCCACAAGCAGCTGCATCAGCACAGCGGCACAGCACAGATATTCTAACTAACACAGAAGGAACCACAAGCCAGCCAAAATTAGTATAAATTCATGTATCATGAATTCATGGAGTTTTGGAGGCAGCGGTACGATCAAGCGCAGTGCAACTGCAATAAATCAGATATGGGGAAGGGAGAACAGAGGCTCAAATCACTGAAATATAAGATGTGAGATGGCTGCATGCTTGCAGTCATTAACTACAACTGCAAAAACGACAAATTTAGCTTAAACTGCATGTTGGAAAACATGGATTATAGACTAAAAAAGGACCAAAATTGCACATCTAAAAATGCACACGGCAAGAGCAGAGTGATCACCACATTTAATTGCTTCCCAGAGGAAGAATGACCTTCATTTTTGCAGGCTTCCCCAATGAAAGCAGTCATAAGCAGGATGGGACAGCAAGCAACTACAGCTGCCGCCATCATCTCTGACGAGGCGACGAGGATTTCAGACAAACAGAACTACAGTGCTGTTCTGCAGATGAACGTCCTGTGATATCGCTCACCCTATGAGGCCAGCGGCATTGGCCACCACGCCATCAGAATGATCCTCATCTTCAGCAATGTGGTGAATAAAGGACAGGATGAACTCCACTCTGGGCTGAACCAGCATCACATCCGCTGCAGGGAGAAGCGCGTCAAATGCAGAGCAATTCAAAACACATTTAGACCAGCATGTTCCTTTCACAAAGATCAGCTGGTTAAACATCCTGGCCACAATTAAGATACAGCTAATGAAAGCTAGAAACGGCTGTGAATCGATTAAGAGTCAGTTGTTTTCTTTGATTAATTTCAATGAATCACACCAAACTATACATCTTTGCACATTAAATACCTACGTTAATGTATAAAAGGGGAGTAATATGGGTCACTCACCAACGCAAACATTTTTTTTAGATTTGTATAATTCTGCAGAGTGACTCAAATTACACGACATCATTGTTTAAACTATCAATTTTGTCTAAGGTAGCTAATGAGTTATATCACCATTTATGTAATAACCAAGTATTTAAATCAAACCCAGGGCAGGAGTTAGAGAGAGAAAAAGACTAAACTAACCAAAAATGAACCAGAAACCTACAGAAACTACTGTGGGCTACAAACAAGATTGCTGTGAAAAGATCTTGAAATGCTTAAAAACATTATCTGGGTTTTTGGTCAATAGTTAAAATCAGACCAAGAAATGACAATATAAATATATTTAGAAAGTAATGGCAATTTCTTTAAAAAATATCTGAACTTCTCAGTTTATGAAGATAACCCATATAAATATTTGTAACATAGATTATTCATTTAACAAATGATACACCCAAGCAGTTATAAGAACTTCAGTGCTTTTAGAAGGCAACAAACCACATGTACATAAGCAGATACCCAATAGGCAGACTGACACATTCCTACCATGTGATCCATCTAAAATCTCACACTATTCTCCTATTCGGATATTAAACTGCCGCACGCGTTAATTCGATCAAGAAACACTGCTTTAAAATTAGCGCTATACTTCCATGCTATAAAAATCCCTATCCTTACTAAACGGCACAAAAATCATGGCAGGACACTTACGATGTACGTTTTCCTGATCGCCTTTCAAGCCTTGAATAATCCCGGTGTAGGCTTCCAGACAGCCTTCCCGAAGCTCATTCAGGTAGTCCACCATGTCGTAATCCGTCTGCCAGAGAAAGATGAGAACGTCGGCCACAAAATCCCCATTATCACCCGTGAGCGAGTAAAGCTCCAACCTTAATTGGTTATTCTAGGTGCCTAATGGAGGAGCACATATCCATCAAGCCAGGCAGCAAGACAGGTCTTCTTGCCCTCCATCAGAGGCTGCTAGAAGCAGCCAGAACAGGAGCATATTTACAAAATGCTGGAGAGACAGACTTGCCAATCCCAAGCCATTCACAATCCCAACTCCACCAACTGAATGAATCATGGGAATTATTTGAAGGAAATAAAGGGCAAACCATCTTGTGCTCAGAGAGAGAAAACAGCAACACATTAAAGGGGATCACTTCGAACCACAGCGACGAATGAGGAAATGCATCACGGAACAAGGGAACCATTCAACTCTAAGCGCCCTGAGGCCTGCATCCAACACAAATGACTACCAGGGATTTTTAAAGGCAACCTCAAAAACAACTGTTGGTAATACTACTGTAGCCATTCATCTGTATTTGATTTTCAATGGTATTACAATAATTAGATTTTCCATGAACAGAAGTTTAAAGCAGAATCAGCAGTGACAGAAAGACAATCTGACCCCAGTAGCTTCCGTCAGTTTTACCAGGTCACCATGATGCACTGTCCACCTCAGAAGCAGTACCAGTAAACTCCCCCCCGCCAAAGGAAAGCCAAAGAGCCGGGCGACACCACGGGCTGAAAGGGACGATGAAGGGCAGCACAATCTGCGTCCAGAGCTTGACATTCCTGTGCTCTGACCAAACCACAGGCCGCAATTCAAGCTTACTGAGGCATTTCGCTTCGTGCTGAATCTCAGGAATGTATGCAGTCGAGCCCATTAAGAGCACGTCAGTTTGTGTGCGTAGGAGAATCGATTTAGTGTCCATGGTACACAGGTTTACTACCAAGAGCTGAGAGTGTGACTATGGCATTGTGCTTTATAACCAAAACGGTAAAGTGCAATGATTTAAAAACTGCAGCTTTCATTGAACCAATAACTCTTACTGGTCAGAAGGCCTGCAAATGAATCTATATTATGCTGTAACCCACAAGGTTCTGCAAGCACCAAAACAAAAAAGCAACCATTTTTATATACGCAATACATAACAGCCTTTTAGGGCTGTGTGTGCGTGCAGTGGCGCGGACGACAGACCTTATCCACCTGCGCCTGCGACGCTTGCTGGAGGGTGTCCAGGACAATGTCCAGATATTTCTTGAACTCGCCTCCAATGGCCAAGGCGATATCCCCAAAAGCAGAGAGGATCTGCGGCTTCACGGATCGGTGGACGTTCTCATTCTGTCGGGAGAGATGGGGCCACTTTACAGCGGCACGGTGCCAGCAGGGACACAGATGCACTGAGCATGCAAACGGGAACGAGCTTCTTAAAAACGATCCTGTCTTAAGGCATGTAGACATGGATTACTCTGCAAGTGCATGTACACTGGCTGGAAGCAGCTTGGTATCAGAAACTAGATGCCAAAAATACAAGAACATAATCTAACCCTTCCACCTGGTTAAAATGGGAGGGGGAAAAAAACCCTTGTAAATGAGGGAAAGTATCCTCTAGAGGGAGCCAAACGACTTATTTTAAAAGCAGGGTAACAGTTTAACCAGCAGTTTCTGGAATTATGCATAAATGACCTGATTGAAATACACAGCCGTTTAAGCGATGGAGACATTTGTGAATCCAAGGCAGGAGGGGACAATACCGGCTGCGGTCATCAATGGGAGGATGAACTGGCACTGAGACGTACCCCCAGGTTCTCCAGAAGCAGCTGCATGATCTCGTCACAGTAAGGTAGAATGTTGGTGTTAAGTGCTCGGCAAAGGTCACAGACCAGGCCAACAGCGGCGAGACACACCTAAGCAGGGAAACAAGCCGGACAGCTATGGCAACATGCATGTTACATTTACATACTGGGACCGGATGACAGAAAATACGATTCCACAGTATGCCTGTAGTTTGGAAAGCATTTCTTGTGCACTTTTACAAAGGTAGCTTTCTGGAATTTGGAAGCAACACAGAACAACCAATATCAAAAACCAGATTAAGTAAAATGTGGGGTGGTCAAGTCAAGCCAACCCAACTTAAAAAAAGAACAATTCTGTATTTTATCTGCTGCAGTGCTAAAGTGGCGTCTTCCTGAAAGTGGGATATACTGCTCCAAAAGGCACCCAAATGGTGTCCTCCCAAACCATGGATTTACACATATGCATATAGCTGTGCTTAGTGTGCTTCCGACAGAGAAACCTTAAACATGCTAAACTGACAGATAGTTGTGTTAGATAAAACCAAAGCCTACCTGATATTCTGCATAATTTTTCAGCCCAATGCCCAGGAAAGGTTTGAAAGCATCCATGTATTTCAAAAAATCACTGCCCAAAACTGAAAAAGGACAGATGCTTGATTTTATTTATTCTGTGACGAGAGCAGATTAACACTGGGGGGGGGGGAGGGGTTAACATTACAACAAAAACAGTCACATACAGTCCTCACACAAGAGGAAATTATACTTATATTCACATACACCAAGACAGCAAAGTGCAGGCCTGAATGAATCCGAGGCCTCAACTACGCTGCCTGGTACAAACATGATTTCCCCCCTACACTAATAGATGAGACAAAATCAAAAATGTAGACCACAAACGTACCAATACAACAGATCTACCTACCCTAAGACAGACATCAAAAACGGCAGTCTGCAGAAATGCTGCTGGGATAACTACTAAATGCAAAATCGAACAATGCCACTGGTCACATTAAACTACGTAGCAAAGCAGACTTATAGCCCCTGGCGACTTGTTTTTGTACAGTATGGACACAGGCTGAATGCTATAGCTATGTTAAAAAAAAAAAAATCATGGAGGGACAAGATCACATAAAGGGTCGCCTTACCTTCCACCAGAGTGCTGACAGCCATGAGGGCATCCTCCTGCACGCCCCCAGAGCCAGCCGTGCTCTGGAACATGCGCAGCAACGAGGCCATCACCACGTCAGAGATCTGCAGTGCGTCCTGGTGCTGCACCTTCCGTAATACATTCTGTGGGGCAGGGTGGGGGGGTTGAGTGGCAAACCATCAGCATCTGATATTCAGCAAAAAAAAAAAAAAAAAAAAAAAAAAAAAACCCCAGTGGTGAAATGGTCCTACAACTTATTGCCACATTTCAAAAGAAAAAACCAGTTTTTCCCAACCCAGTAAACGGAAAACTCCGGCCAATCCACGTTTTTGCTCCCTCCCAGCTCCCAGCCAATCAGGAACACCAAATATCTGGTACACATGGCTGGGAGCTGGGAGGGAGCAAAAACATGGACTGGATAGGGAAACTTTGCCATAAATTAGCACCAATTTTTTTCTCTCTCAAGTTTCACTACAAGGTTCTTAAAGTCTGCAAATCCACACAGAGTACCCTGGAGGAACCAGGCAACACTACAGACTAACAGAACTGAGATATACAGAAAAGTTATGCAACTTTAAACACTCGCATTAAAATTGAAAACAAAATCTACAAGTGAGGCTCATTGCATGACTCACCTGCAGGGTGGCGCAAAGTAAGGACTGCAGGTCATTGAACTGGATTCGGTCAGAAGTGCTCTGGATGTGGGACTGTGGAAAAGCCAAGAAAGTCCAGTGAATTTCCATGACCAGCTACATGCAAAGACAACGCAGACAGCTGCTCCATTGTCTGTAACGGGGAGGAAGCTTTATATGCTTGTGTCAATGATAATTATGCATTAAAGACCAACCTCTGCAGCTTGTTAAATTTTAACTGGACGCAATTTGCAACCGTTTGGGTGGATTTTTCATGTTAGGTCAAAATTGATTCCCTGGAGGATGACTGGAGGACGAGCCTCATTCAGCATTCTTCCAGCGCTACTTGCAAGGACTCCACTCTTGGTCAGCTCTCAGCCTGCCGCACACGGATATCACCTCCCCCAGCAAACGGCAGTGAAGTGCAGCCTCAAAGCGGCGAAGTGAAGCAGCTTGCCACATGCACCAAAGGAGACAAGCCTCTTCAAGAACAGCCGACTCTGCAGTCTTCTGTAGGCTCTGCTTTATCATGCCAGGGTGGCCTGTCACTGACGTACACGCCGAGGTACTTATAGCACGGTGCAATATCTATGGTCTCCTCTTGCATAGCGACTGCTCACTGGCTCTCTGCTCTGCTTTAAGTCCACTGCCTTCAAAATAACCATCTTTGTCAATGACCTACAGGGTCCTTACTCATTTATCTTCACCTTCCTTCTTCTCCACCAATACATCCCACTCGCATGCAATTATCGAACATCTGAAGAGGAAATGAGTCAGACTTGTGCCCAAAGTCAGTGGTACTAAGAGTAAACGGGAATGTCGACAGTGCTGTCCCTCAGGGTACGGCTGTGCCGCTTCGCACTGCATCAGACATGCAGTTAGTGGTGTGGATGAGCTGTGGCTGTCCTGCAAGGTAATCTGTCATCTGGGCAAGCTAGGCATTCCCAGAATGCAATGCCTTTTTCTTCCCCAACAGGGAAGCGTAGAAGACGTCAAACATACTGAAGAATTCCAAGAGAACATTCATGTGCAGAAACTCGGGATGCTATTCTCCAGCTTTCGCAGCGCTCACTCCCTCTTTAGAGCCCTCTCAGTAGACCTCTTAGTTTTCTAGATGGGAGAAGCTGATTGAAGAATGTTTTGATAACCACTGTGATTTCAAGGTTGTCGGAGAAACAAACTGCTCTCCAGGGAATAACTGCGTCCACAGAGAAGCCGATGTAGACTGTGAGCCCGCAGAGGTCCTCACCATACAGTTCATCACATCCAAGCAGTTACCGCTATAAAACAAGGGTTTTGTATTTGTGGACCAGGTGCACAAGGTTGTGATCTGACCAACCAAGTGGAAGATGGACAACAGCTATATGCATCCATGTTTGTGCGAAAGCCCAAAGTCCTATCTTCCCCCATCTTGTACAGCAAGTGGCTCAGTGTATCGCAGAGAGGCATGACTGAAGTCACCAGAGATCCATGTATCCATGTTGGTCAACGGTGGAACACAAACAATGCTGACTTATGAAAACCCACAAATAAATTTTTTTTTTAAATGAGTAGAATTGCAAATAGAATAGCGTGAGGGCTCCTGCGATTAGTCAACGTGGTTGACGATATAGATGTTGAAAATGCAGACATCCGTATTTTAAAAATCACTGAATCGTTCTTCGATATTGTAAAAAAAATACCTTTTTCATGCCGAAATTGCTTTGTCAAAAGTTTTCCTTTAATATCACTACGTAAATATAGGAATACTTCAAATTATCATCACAAAACAAAAAAGCTAGTTTGCACACTGCAAAGTTTGATGCCGCATCACAGTGGCACTTGCGCTGTACAGGAGCAGCCGAAGAGAAAACTCACAGGAGCTAAACTGGCTGCTGAACTTTCCTTTTCTGGACACAGTACTTATGGCTTCCACGGTTCACCAAAACAATCTTATGCAGCGCATCCGCTAACCAAATTTAATAAGTATAATGATACACCAAATTTACACAGACTGTCTGACTTTTGAGCACCACAGTATGCCTCTCCACATATGAGGTATACATCTGATCTGCTTCTGGAACTGTGGTCGCAATATAGCGCTGTGCCGCACATGGCTGAAAAGCCGGCCTCCATCATCCGAAGGGCTGCAGTGAAAGATAGCTTGCTTTTGTCAAAATTAGCCGAAATTACACGGTCAATATAATTTTCAGGAAAGAAATTAATTGTTTAGATAACACATGAATCAGTAAAATAGCCGATTTACTGACAGATCCAGTGAAACCAGATGCTTAATGGAACAACACTCACACTGAACACTTTTCTAGAAGCATCAAGGACTAAATGTTTGTTCGCAAATGGATAAATAATCCATCATGCACGAATGATGCAGTTGTAGTTCAGCATATTTACCAATTAGACCCAGACCGGCCGGAGAACACTTAGCAAAAACAGGGCACACTGATTCAGAGATGCTGCTGTATAAGAGTAAATGAGAAACGCATATTTGACACCAAGAGCAGGCAGACGCCCACCTCCATCTGAAGAACTTGCTGTAACCGCTCCATGATCACAAGGGTGGTCTTCTGTACGGCTGGGTAACAGTCCTTCGCACTGTTCTTCACTATCTCCATCAGAGCTTCATACGCCGCACTCCGCAGGTTGTTTTGGTGCCCGTCCGGCCTACAATTACAGTTAATGTCTCTATTACAGTCAACTGCTACTTTTTCGTTTACTGCACGACTACACTGGCGACATAGGCAAGCAGAGGGAAAAAAAGCAAGCAGGGAAGAGAAAATTTTAATTAAAAAATAAATAAATCAGAAGTACCACCTCTAGATGCATCCCATGACGTTATTTACTCTAGTATTAAAATTTCATAATCTCAGCAGAATCTCGCCTGAGGCACGCCACCACCTAGGACTGAAACTGCTACACGGTCATTTGGTAAAATCTGCTACGGTAAACTTGGCAAAAAAAAAAAAAAAAAAAAAACTGAGTGACAGCATGAAAGGAAAAGTTCATTTTTACAAATACTTTTAGTGAAAGGAAAGAACCCAAGATCAACACCGGAAATGAATGGGCACCTCCCTCCCTCTAAAACAAGCTCATTGCAAATAAGTATCACCTTTTGTCCTGCTACTCCCTGGAGAAAATCTAGAAGGACCACAATTTTACAACACTAAGACGACGCCTTTTCTACACCTATTAAAGAGCTCCACCCGACAAACACAGTATCTGATTACCCCATTCATGAGAATGTTCTTCCCTGGAGTGGGTCTGAGCAAAGACACATCACCTGTCCGTGGTCTCCAGTAGCTTCTGGACTATGATCTCGAAGGAGGAGGACAGACAGTAAGTGCCAGGTTCATCCTGGTCATCAGTGGTCTCCGCAGATTCATACGCCGCTTCAGCGAGGCTGGAGAAGGCCTGCGATACAGCAGACAGTTTAGGATATGGACACAGACAGGAAGAGCTTCCCCTAATACTGCCAACATTAAATTTAGAAGTATGGAACATGCTGAGTTTATCTATTGCTGTGGCTTTTGACTAGGCCACATGCACCAAAGGACAAGCCTTTGACTAGGCACTAACAAAGCCCAGAGAGAATTTTGGGAAAAGCCAAGAAAAACATGCCCGGATACCAGAACCAATAAGACCTGCTTGTAGGGGTGGGGTGGACCTGAATTTTATACCGTGATCGATCTTGAAGATGTCCATGATCTACTCTTCATGCAAATCCTAGATTGTGACCTTATATGTGGCAAAACTTCGCATGAAACGCTGGCCAATATTAATGTGGGTCTGGCCTACGTCAAACCTGCAGAATGACTCCCTGCTAGATGGCGGAGCTGACTGGCCAAATTATATCGCAAGTCTGTCACACAGTCTCTTACATGCGTGACATATTTGAAAAAATTCAGCGTGACCTACTGGCATGGAGGATGAGCTGGACTCGACATCAGCAGTGCAGCAGGGGTTTGGCTATGGTATCTAATGACTGCTTATCACAGCTTTTAGTTTTTAAAAATAAAATTGACTCAAGTTTTAATGGCCATTTCGAAAACTGTGTCTTTAATGATATATTGTCTCTTGAATGGCACCAGTAGATAAGTCCTTAGGCTTGTTTGAGTGTGGGTATCAAAGCTAGAAAGGCAGGTCGTAGTTCAGATTGTGCACTGTGGATTTTTTGTGAGAATCGCCCGCCAAGCATTTACAAGACAAAAAAAAAAACATGACAACGTCGAGGCAACGCAACACATTCACAGTTACACAAGAGGAGAAAGTGCACTTACCCAACAGACGTTGGAGGCCACACGCGGCTCGGCGCTCAAGCCCTCGATCAGACACTGCAGCAGGGGGGCCAGGTAGACCTCATTGATGGCCGCTTCAGGAAGCAGCTCGCAAATGCGGCCCACAGTCCAGGCTGTAGTATCTCTCACCACAACACTAGGATCCTTCATCAATTCAATCAGCGTGGGCATAGCCTGTGCACATTAATACAAATATTACAGGTGACCTTCAGCATAAGAACAAAAATATGTATCCTCCTACCGAACGCTAACATCAGTTAACCCATATAACGAATGATCTGACATTTAATGAATCTTTGTGGTTCAAAAGAGGCGGCCATTTGTTTATAAATCTGAGTAGCATTTCAGGTTAAGGAAACCAACTAAAATTGACATATTGGTTATAATATCGGTATCAGCCGATATTCATTTGAAGGACTTGAACATTTTAACTTTGTCAGTATTCAACATTAGCAGCACTAGAGCTTAGCATAACTTCTAAAGTAACGGAGAGGATTACAAAGAAACTCAGGTCACCGAAGAATCGATTAATGGAATCAAACTGTGATGGAGATCAAAAGATTGACGACTCATCGAACCACAACCGCATAGAATTTCCGTGGGGACAAAGATTTACATCAACCCTCAGGTTAAAATTTAAAGGGGACTTTGACAGGCTATAAATACCACACAAGGAATTACTTCCAAGGAGATGGCAAAAGCCATTTTATGGCCATGGAACATTTGCAGATATTTATAAAGTTCATAAAGGAATACGGTCAAGCAGGTATTACACCTCCAACCTATTCAACACACCTCAAATCCAACAACAAGACTTCAATCAGTCCAGTAACAGCTGTCAAAATTACAGATTGCCAACTGAATCAGATATAGCTCTTTTTTTTTACATCAGTGCGGTAGTGGGTTTGTATAAAAAGCCATGTGTTTGGCAGGCCTTATTGTAAGATGATAAAAACTGCACATTACCTGTATAACTAACGGTTTGAGCTGTGTCAGCTCAGGACCCTCTAAGATGGAACCGAAGGCCATGACAGAGGCGTCACGGTAACGCCAGTCGGGGTGCTTGATGTGCTCTTTGATGAAGGGCAGCACATGAGGGACGACATCATCCTCGCAGCAGGTGGCCAGCAGCATCAGGCACACCCCCGCCGCCTTACACGGGTTCCAGTCGTCGTCGTCGTCATTTTCATCCTGTTTGTAGACGGGAGGCTTATTAGTATGGAGACCTTCCCTTGCACAGGCTGCATATTGAGAGAACATCCAAAGCACGGTTAGCATGTAAATCGGCATGCCAGCGATCCAGGATCTCAGCACGATTCACTAGACTTCCCATTCCGGTTTCCACGTTTCGTTTTTAATTTTGCATACAAAATTTAACATAGTAGCAGCCGTTATTCCGCATCAAAATGCACTAAACAAACAAGAAAGATTAATAGTCCAAGCTATAAGGAAGCAGATGGTTGCCATGGATGATTACAATGCATCTAGTTATCAACTGCTACATTTACATTTCTCTCATAGGCAACACATGACAGACATCTCTCTGTACACCAACAAAGCCAGACATATTTGTCATCTTACGCCATGCAATACGAACAGGGCCTTAAACTGATTTACCCTTACCTGCTTGGTGAGTGTCTGGGTGAGAATTGGAACCAGATACTGCAGGGCACCTTTGGCATAGAACTTGCTAGTATGCTCTGGGGGGCGTCCCTGTTCCGATGCCTAGGTTAAGAGACCAGAACCTTAATTACAACGTTGCAGACAATGTGCAGGATTCCAGTGAAACTTAAGAGCTATGTGATCAACACTGAAGCAAATGTACCTTCAAAGGACCTGCCAGAAAAGAACGTACAGTATAAGCTACTGATTACAGAGCAGCTGCCTCTCCGAAACCGATTGTCTATAAACGCTGATGATTTTTAACCTGGTCTGGAATGTTTTAAAATGCTATTAGGAGGGGAGATGATGAACTGCCAGTTCAGTGTTTCACTGCACTGCCCAGCTGGTTAGGGTCGGTACTAAATGCTGCCTCCCAAATTATGCCTTGATCTTTAAATACTTGGGCCATTATGATACATTCTGGGAACACAGGATTTCTAAAGACAATGCAGCAGTTTGTTCATGAGTACTTGGAAAATGGGCTGCAGTGTCCCAAACGTCTAAGTCAAGACCGGTCACTGCAGGAGACTCCCAGTTCAAGGAGAATTCAAATATTGGCTGGATGATTGAGATCGCGACTCGCTGGCCACTTAGAGGGACTACAGCAGCTTGTTAGCTGCAGCGAGGCGCTAACAAAGCTTTACTCTGCACTAGATATGGTCCGACGCAATGGTCACGAGAGCAATGGACAAAGATGATACCTCAGACGCTTCAATAGCCAAATCCATTTCCTCATCACAGACGTTGGACCAGAACTCAATCCCTTGTAAGGCAACCTCGTCAATGTCGCTTTTCATAGCTTCTATCGTGATCTGAAAAGGAGAACAATGCGAATGAGATTCAGACATTTTCAATTAAAATCAGCATAATACACAGCTGACTTTAGCAGGCTTTTAACACTTCAGAACAGAAGGAATATTCCTTTACAAAGGCTTTGACAGGCTGTCAAAATACAAAGGACTAGATACAACTGTCATAATAATAGCATGCAGAATCCACAATACTTTCCATGCCATTTAAAGCCAGTTAAAATTAATGAAAACAGGGACTTCTTCAGGTTGACCGTCTATTTTGGTTTGCCGGTGTGGAAAGAGGCCAATTTAGAAAGGAAAAAAAAAAACTGGAGTGCACAGCTAAAAAGATTAGACCTGAGAATGAAATCTACAAGGCATAAAGTATAACCCCCCCCCCCAGATCAGGGACATCAGGGCTCAATGGCTGTCCCTGAAGTGTCCCTTTGTCATGCATAGTAACACCATTGGTCAGAAAAAAGCCAGAAAATTGTCAAATCCATGTCCCTCAGGAACACTGTATGCAGCATATAACCACCATCTAGAGGCCTTGAACTAGACACACACTGATGCTTAGGACCAACCACAATCAACCATCAACCAAAGCTTAAAAATGAGGCAATACGTACCACGCTAACCACCTTTGAAGAAGGGGGCCAAAACATTTCAGCATCATAATGAACATCCACATACTAAAGGTTAGGACGTGGAATTACTTTCTTTGTGACCGGACATTAGACATGCATTTTGCAAACATTGCTCTGACAAAGTTTCACAAAGAAGGCCTGCTAATGAAAATGAACTCTGATTGCTCACATAAAGGTCACAGTGAAATATGAAGTTTCTGAAAAGCAAATCCACTGCAGTGAAGGCCGCACTTCTGACAGCGCTTAAATCCACTGCAGTGAAGGCCGCACTTCTGACAGCGCTTAAATCCACTGCAGTGAAGGCCGCACTTCTGACAGCGCT
>JABFDZ020000049.1:12628311-12638599 GCA_019775955.2 Pollimyrus isidori | reverse complement strand
TCTGTGGCAGATTCTTCATTAATTTCAGAATTGTTTGAAATGTGTAAATTGAACTTTGCCGTTGTATTCCAAAGTTGGAATTTTTCTACCAAAAATATTCTAAATAAGGGACACTCCTCCCAAATAATTACATTCCAAAATAATCAGAACAATCGGTATCGTTTTTCCAAAATAAATCAGCATGAGTCAGAAATTTCCTTAATGGTGCATCGCTACCCTTAACATGCAGTTTCACCAAATCAGAATCATAACTTTCAGTGAATTGTTTTAAACCCTTAGCATTAAATAGAAATATAAATGAAAGCAAGTGCAGATCTCAGCAATACTGCCTAACAACCATCCAACCCCACAAACCACTAGATGGCTTAGCTGAGACGCCCCTCTCCCAAATTCAGTGGCCTTTGAGCAGCTGTATTTAAGCACACACTCATGGAGGCAGACTCCCTTGGTAGTTTACTCTCCTAGGAAAACCTAGCGACCTGCACCTGCACCTCAGGTCTCATCACTGTCTTCATCTAAAGTTCAGGAGGGACAAAAATTCACTGGACATAACACTCCTGTGACAGGAAACAAGAAGAGCTGAAAATCTTTCAACTACTGAAGCCCCAGGCTGCAGCAGTCTGCCAGCTAATGCAACGGATGGTCCCTTAATCTCTGTACTTAAACCAAGGCTAAAGATGGCTTACCTAAAGGAGGTTGGGCCACTATAAATACAGCATCTGGCATTAGCCTCAAGTCTGTTTCTTCTTTGTATGCCTGAATGTCTCTGTATTCAGAGAACAAGTCGTACCACTCAAGTTTTAAACACCTGCAAGCAGAGCAGTTAGATGACCTCCAACCACCAGTCCCGTGCCCACCCCCATTTCTCAAAAACCACCCCCCCGACATTGACTACTGCAGCATCATCCCATTCATACATCTGAACTGTAAGCCAAGGGGTTTGCAAAATGCTTACATTTCATATTTAAAAATAAGCACCTAAGAACTACTGAAATTGTAAAACATAAACGTGACATATCCCAAAACAAAAAACACCTGTCAGACCGACAATGGAATTTAAAAACATAATTACATCTCCGGTCAACAAGCAGCATGGATGCCCCATGGATGATAGCCGGTGTTACTAGCAATGATTTATGGTAAGCAGAGTTATCAATACTGTCCAAAGTCAGCATCAGTTATTCATCAAGTTTCCAGAAAGAAAAAAACAACATTCGTTTCGCAATCAGAGCAATTTCTGTGTCGGTAAATGTTGATGCCATTGAAGTTCCGAGCTAATAAAAAAAAAAAACAACAACATTCACAATAGTAGCAAAATACACCAAAAATGTGCACTTCTGACGCACTCTAAGGCTGGCCTGTAAATGCACTAAAACCACTCTTTGCACAAACCATATCACTCTTGCAAGACAGATGGAAAGAGTGAGATGCTTAAATCCTTACCTAGAAGCTCACTGCATTCCATTGATCTCAATTAATGTTATCCAAACAATATTTTCAGCAAACTCAAGCCTATTAATTTGGTGGGTTAGTGTATTCAATAAACTTCTATTGTTAGTATGAATGGAATGACACACTATACCGCTTTGACCTTGACCGCTTCATTTAAACCCCAAATGAGGACAGCCAAACAAAATAGTTATTTTTAATTATAAGTGGAATACATCACCCCAAAGGACCACAACTGCCTAGAGTATAAGCATCACATTAACGGTCACCATCACCCGTGTCTATACACCGCCAATGACCTCGACTGACTCATTACTCAGCAACCAAATCAAGCTTGACACCCACTGAAATAAACATAGTTCAAGCAGACATCAGCCAACAAATTTTCTTCATCTGAATAAAAAAAAACACAGCTTCCCCATTACTTGTCAGTCATTTGTTTTAGTGGAGAAAAAAAGGCAAGCATGTGACGAGGCGATTTTTCTGCAATTCTAAATATTTGCTTTTAAGGGTTTATTTAAAGTGACGAAAACCGGCTGTGCACATGCAGTCGGAGTCACTCTGCAATATGCCGATTTAACCGAATTGTAAACGTGATGCAAAACAGAATCATTCAGCTAGTATTCTGCAAAAATCCATCCATCCATTTTCCAAACCGCTCATCCTACTGGGTCGCAGTGGGTCCGGAGCCTATCCTGGAAGCAACGGGCACGAAGCAGGGAACAACCCCGGACGGGAGGCCAGCCCATTGCAGGGCACACTCACACCTACGGGCAATTTAGGAACTCCAGTCAGCCTCAGCATGTTTTTAGACTGTGGAGGGAAACCCTATGACGACACGGGGAGAACATGCAAACTCCACACACATGAAACCAGGAAGAGACCAGAATTCGGGTCCCAGAGGTGTGAGGCAACAGTGCGAACCACTGCACCACCATGCCACCCTCTCCGCAAAAATCTGTTTGCGAAATTCCCCCCAACGCAGTCCACCAGGCGGCATGGCATGGTGTGACCGCCAACACAAAGAGGCACATGTGTTTCCCGGCGACGGACCACGCTTGCCTCATTCCATGCATTTCTTTACTTATGAAGGGATGCCGACTAAAAACAGAAACGGTCTGCATTTGACAATTCAACACCATGCAAATATGCATGTCTCGGCCTTGAATGAGTAGCAATACTTGAGCATTTGCGGCTAATTTCGCCATTAATGGTTGCGTGTTAAAGGTCCCTGGCAAGCTGAAGACTTCAAGTTAAACTTCATTGGTTACAACATTAAAGCATATTCTGCTTGTGCTATATGCAATAGCTTATTGTAAAGATATAATGGACAAAGGGAACTGAAGGTCAAAACTTTAGTACTGTAGAAAATATTCCTGCTTGTAGCTCAACTCCACCACCCACATGACAGTGGGCCAAAACATACATCTAAAACTACAAAGCAACCAATGGCCACACGCAAAAATGTTCTTTTCCCAGCAACTTCAATCTGCAGACCTCAATTCAAAAACACATCTGTGGTTCAAATTCAAGACTACCCATAAATTGAAAGTTCCGGAGGACCCAGAATAATTTTCTCTTGAGCAATAGCCAGAAATCCCTTCAAGAAGCACCAGAACTGTAAACGACTGAAGGGTTTGTCTGTATAATTCAAAGCAATGGATGTCTGAGCGAATACTTGATATTGTCGTGTAAATGTTTCTTTTGTCCCCCCCTTGGAGTCCTGACAAATGAGTTTAATTAACCAGTAACATCTTTAAAAATTTTATGCAACATTTCATAGCCACCATTTGCTTGGGATAATATAAAATGAGGTATGAAAATATTCACAATAGTGGTCTCCTGGGCCTAATCTCGGAGCGTCCAATTTTGAATGACTTTCTCTTGTTCCCATACTGGTGCCCTTTAGGCTCTTCCACACCACAGCCAGAACCTTTTCCTGAAACCAAGATCTTTAATTGGACCGAGTTCCTGCGGTGGGAACTAAACTAGTTAGTCAGTAACTCAGAGTCAGTTCTGGAACCATTTTTTAGTCCCTACTCCAAACTAGGTACTTTTCAATAAAAGAAACTACTTGGGCGGGGCTTACAGTGATAAACTTGCTGATTGGTCGACCACAAGCATTGGCACCAACCTGGAAGTTATGCGCAAGTGCCAAGAAAAATAGTAACGAAGCAAAAATTGAGCTTTTATTGAATTATTTTGTATGATTTTTTTTATGCATCTGAATTTCATTGAATGTATGAGCAAAAGCCATTTTGCTTGCGCCGCCATATCTATGCATTAGAAAAAAAAGTATAAAAAGTGATCTAATTGTCTAATATCACCGGTGCTGGTGGTGAAGCTCACTGGAGCTTAGAGGAATGTTACATCATTTATTTGATGGAAAACAAAAGATCGAGCTGGCGGTCAGATTTAATTATTAATTTTGAACGTCATGGGTCGTATAAAACAAACTGCCGTTTCTGATTTTGATAATGATCAATCCCCCCAATAACTAACAAGTAAATTGTTCGTTCTCCATCGTTTTGGGTGCCAGCAGTTATGTATGAAACTACCCGTGAAGACATAGCCAGCAAACTGTTCATATTACTGCTTACCGAGCAGTTCACAATTCCCGCTGTGCACAGCGAAAGTGGCACTCAAAAATAGATAGGAGTTACAAAAGTTCCCGGTCGAAACAGTACTGGAACTTGGAACCAGGTTCTGCAATTTGGGAGTGAAAGCACCCATTTGTATGACAGCTAGGTCAGCTTGCAGATACTTACAGCAAACAGAGCAGGTCCCATGTATGTCTCCATATACTGATAATAAAGGGACATTATCTTCACCAGATTCTGTAAGGCAGCAACTCGTACCTGGTGGGGGGGAGGCCAATTCAATATTTACAAATCGCAGCAAGTAAGAACAACACGACTACCGACTGGTGTGTCAGTATCAACTTTAAAATTGTACTCCTTGTCTTACATGTTTGTACTTATTTCACCAGCATTATCATTAGAATATTCTCAGAAAAGCAAAAAAATCCTGTATTGTTATTCCAAACAGTATGACTGACACTGTACAACTGCATGTTATTTGGTTATGAAGAATACATTTTGAATCTCAGTACTACTGGAGAACAGAATAATATCTCACATGTGAAATAAAAGCAATTTAGATTCACTTGCATTTATTTTCATTCATTTATACTGCAATATGTCTGGTACTCCGGGATATAAAGCATATGCATCAAACAGCATGGTTTTTACGAATTTTTTTTTTTAAATACATACTCTGTTATCTTGACACTGTGTGGCTTCACACACAACCTGCATGATGAAATGTCGCTCCGTCTAGCAGGAAAGAGAGAGGTTGGGGGCGTCAAACTGAGCTAATCTTACAGGGAATTATATTCTTCACACCCTCAGGTCTCAGGTGATGCAGATGAATTTTACATCAGTCATCAGCGTGGTGCATGATTTCTCATCACAGACCAGACAGAGCTCATGATATGAGTGTAAGGGGACATTTAGTAGCAAAAATTGAATTGAAGTTAAATTTTTAGTTTATTGTTGGGTGAAAAAAAATTTTTAAACAATGTTTTTCGATGGACAAAGCTTTCCGTGTGTTATGAATTCATACGAGAGGAAATTAATCTGAACAAACTCATAACAAATTCTCAGAATTCTTTGCAGGCTTCCTTCACTATAAATGTATTCAAAAAGGAGAAAAAGGTCTGTATAGACAAGATCAACGAACGCACCTCTTTGTCGAAGTTGGCTTTGGTAAACTCCAAGGAATTAAGCAGTGCGTTTGTGGCTGCCAGCTTTACGTTGTTGCTGGGTTCCTCCTTGCGCATACCTTGGATGATGGCTGTCAGGATCTGGTTGGCATTATCCTGCAGCTGTTCTGGGTCCTAACCAGTAAGAAACACGGAACATGCAACATCTAAGATGTGTCACAAAGCATTGACCCTGAACACCAATAATAGAGCTTAGCTCAATTCATCCTCTTCAGACAGTACCAATGAAACCACCTCATTATTTGCACTTGCAACAGTTTTTAATTAAAGTTTTAGTCATTAGTCCTACTTGCTAGTCGGAGGACCGCAATCAACACCATCTTAACGGTATACTCACGATGTCCTGGCAGATGTAGCCAATAGCCTCCAGGGTAGATTCCTTCATATGCTCGGTGCTGCTGGGGTCAGTGACATTAGCCACAAGTTGAGGTATGAGCTCCGGCCACTGGGCTACAGGGATCTCAGCGCAGGCGATGCCGGCAACACACTGCGACGCCGAGCTGGGGCGGTACGTCTCCGTGCCCAGCGTCTGTAGAACCTGGAACCGCAACGAGCAGGACTGCATGACACAAAGACGCTAACAGGCAGTCGCTACACAGCAGAAGCGCCAGACGAGGGATGACGGTCGATTCGTAGCAGTAAGGAGACTCACATAGCTTTTGATCTCCTGCCGGGCATTGCTGTCAATGGCCAACCATCGCTGTTGGTACTGTGACTTCACATCCGGGTCTTTCGAGGTTAGCGAGTTCTTGACCTGCAGCCCCGCTGCCACACGGGCCACCTGGCTGTTTCCAGGATTTGCCAGAACCTTAGAAAGCTCCACTAGAAATGTGGGCTGAAAGGAGCAGAACAGAGGCATGAACGATACAGTCGGAGATTCAAGGAGGCGATGTTACACTAAAAAACATTCAAGTATTCAAATGAAATAGTCTTATGACTTCCAAGTCACTCTTGCTAAACTGATGCAGAAACCTGCACTGGATCCCACCTGGGAATCGTCACACTACCTGCAGCACAGCCAGGAGACTCACATGACCTCCATCCACCAACCTCAGTGTCAATAATATAATAAATCAGTCACACCTGCACATAACTAAAATTTCCACAACAGCCAAGTGCTTTTGACAGAAACCTTTGTTCAGCCATGGTGGACCATCATGGCATTACTTAACACTGGGGGGGGGACGAGGGGCGGTGCTCTCAACAAGCTTGCAACAGCACAAGACTAAAAGGGCAACTGAATCTTTTTTTGCTGGGGGTATAGTGTGTGTAAAACAGGGCTGGGCAACAGAGCCACTTAAGCAGCAGAACGTCTTCCCCATGCTGGAGAAAGTCTGGAGCCAATCAATGGAGTTTGAATTAATGACTAAACTATGCTCTTACCTAAAAGCACATTTTTCAGCTAATTATACAAATATTAATTAGAAAACCAATAATCACCTCCACTGAAGTACATAAGCAGCACATTACACATGGACGGGCCAGAACCAGACAATGTTCCTGGACACTTCCCACCTCGCTCAGAATTTGACCCGACCTAGTGTACTTTCAGTTTTAGGATAGTTTCTCTAGATACACCTTTAGGAACCATGTTAACTACAGAGCAGAGGAAACATTCTGCAATAAGAACCAAACATGTGACATCGGTAACTGATTACGAACTGACAATTCAAAACTTATAGAACTTTTTTGTAGCCCGGCACACAAAACCAACAGAAACAAACCAAGAACCGAAACCCTTTTTAAATAACAGGCTAACTTTTAGAAGCACCGGACATATTAGGCTGTGGTTCCAATACTTGATTCTGAAATCAAGGGATATTTAGAGTTCTAACTTGATTTATCGTACTAAAGGAGCTGGTAAAGAGGACAGACCTCCTGATCACTGATAATTCACCCACATCAGGCAGACAACTTGCTATTTATAACCATGCGCATCCAAGTAGTAACTATTTGAATGTTACTGCCAAAGTCCTGTTCCTGCAGCCACACCTAAACATACGGAACTCAATCATGCAACTGAATGACAAGCAAAAAGCTGATGCCCACCAGCTAAGTTTCATACCACTTTAGATTGAATGCTTTGAAAACGTCACTCTTACTTTGCCACATATATCAAAGCCTTGCATTTAGAGCATTTTGCAGGCCTGCTCCACCCCCAGGGAAACGAATCAATTCAGTTTTGAGGAGCCGTAATTATCTAGATGTGACAGCAGTCCATGCTGCACTCTTAAGCAACTCGCTGCAGAACTGAAAAGTGTCCAAATTTGACATTAAGCGACGGATCGATGCCACAGATCCTAAAAATCACAAGTGAATGAAACGTACAGCCAACAGGGACCGATTGCAGACACCAAGCAAAAGCGTTGTATCCAACAAAATGAAATGGTCTCATATCTGTACTGCTTCAATGGTAAAAGGGCAACTTAAGACAAAAACGTCCCCCCTCCATCACAATACTTCGCTGATAACCTCTTCGATACAAGACCACGCCCAGGACCGATTCGGCCTACTGACCCCTGTGACTAGACAAATCAAGCATCTATACTGTACAGGCAGCCAAAAACCGTGTGCGTTTTCGGGCTATTTTCTCTGGGGGAAGGATCGTTAGCGTCGAAGTGACATATTAGCTAAGCGTTACTAATCACTGTCGGGGGCTATCGGCTTAGCGTGCCGGAAGGCGCCGCAGCCGCGGGCGAAAGCATGCCGACTCCGGCTTTTCGATGGTGCCGCGGACTCCCAGGCATAAACACATATACAAGGGAAACAGTGAGGGTTCGCAACGATACCGCAGTTTCACTTGGAAATGACGATTAAGAAAAATAAAATAAACAGTTTTTTTAACAGCATGCAAGGCGTGCAAAACTGCCGCGAGGGTGAAAGGGGGGAAATGCCGGTCAAACTGAAACGATGCTGGGGAGGGGAGGAGGGGGAGAGAAAGTGGGACATGTACAAACCAAGTTTTCAATCGCCGCCTGCTCCAGAAACTTCTGCGCAGCCTCCAGCTCGTTCCGATCTAAAAAACAGCGAAGCGGGAGAAAGACATTAGCCGCCCAACTTCCACCTCAGCCCCGCTTTCCTGACGGCGCCGCGCCGCTGCCACTGCGGCGCCGTAACGTGTCCGTGCATCGTGCAGTCCATCAAATACCGGGCCCCCCAGCCTAAGACGAACCCCAGGCGGCAGCAACACATTAAAAACACAAACATTAAAGCTAAATCCTGGCCACACGGCTTCTGGCGTACTTCAAGCTAGCCATCCGCTAACACCCTAACCTCCAGCCTGGCGCCCCGTAGTTAGGCTAGCAGCCTGCCTAGCGCGTAGCACACGGGCTGCCCCGCACGGCTTAGAACCCGACAAGCGCGCCGGTGGCGGCCGCGGCCAGTCGCCTCGTCCGGCGGTCGCGCAGAGATGGTAGCCGCGGGGCCAGGGCGCGCTGGCAGGAACGTATTTGGAAGCTGCAAGATCTGAACTTGGCCTTGAATTATTGAATCGCCTGTGCTCCCCGTAAACATGCTTCCTAGGCAGGCTAGGCCGACCTACTCGCGGTGCCTATAAAGCAAATAAAACAGGTGAAATAATGGCTACGCGTTTAAGGGAGAACAGATACGTGCTAAATCAATGAAATACCCGCAGGATCGTGTATGCGGGATGAAAAACGTATAATATCGTGAGTATTATTACTGTGAAAAAAAACCGGGTAAGCGGAGTATGCAGGCCATAAGGTAGGAACCCCCTCCCTCCTTTTTTCTAGCACAACTTCCTAATTCTGAAGCAATATACAGACCCCGTTTGAAAAGTTAAAATAACGACTCTACCCCCAAACAGCAGCGGGAAGGGAATAAGCTTAAGGAAATCGCTGGCGTTGTATAATCACCTGGAGAGACAGTTTTTTCGAGGATTGTGATCAGCTCCATTCTGTCCGTGCCTCTTTTCCACAAAAGTGCAGCACACAATACAAACCGGATAATATTTCTTCTGTGTTCAAGTGATGTAACAGGAACGTAATGAAGCAAAGGACGCCAAAGGGGAAGAAGCAGATAACGATCAGGTATTTTCCCCCCACTTGTAGACTTTACGGTGAATATGCACAGTTTTTTAATATCTGGATGTGAATAATTTCTGGCTGAGCAGGACTGCCGCTGCTCACTCTCAGCCCGTGTTATCGGAAGGGGAAAAAGACCGCGTCACCGTCCCGCGGAAGGATATCACACGCCGCCGCAGTGGCAGAAGCCCTCCTACGCGCCCCTGTTAAACCCATAGAAATCGCGAGGAGCAACCGGAAGTGTCACGTGATGACCCCCGAAAGGAGCGCGAGGAGTTCGTACAGGAGTAAGTGCGTGCGGTGTATAAGCGCAAAATACCAATGGAGTGAATCGCCACATTCCTTTCGTTATGAAATAAGGTACCACTTCTTTGCTTTTACTTCTTTTATTATAAGATTAAAAAAAACCCACTTCTAGAGACTTCTGTCTGTCCGAGCTTCAGTATGCTGTATCAGATTGGCTAAATTCAAGAAGCGCTGATTTACATAAAATCTAGATGGGACTACTGTTCATTTGGTAAACTGATTATTGAACAATAACAAGTTGCACTACATTGCTCATTATATGAACAAACTGTAGAATACATAATTTCATTGCATTTTTTCTTAAATTGTAAACTTGATTTGTGTATACAATTAATATGATTAACATTTAACTCTACATTTTTTTGTACATGGAAAAATTTAGATGGATTTTTACAAACAACGTATCAACTGATTTTAACATGAGTCCCACAGATTTCTGGTAATAATAAATCATAAACAAATTACAAAAATATGTTTGCCAAATGTCAAGAAGTGCACCACCTTACGTTATGATTAGTGTTCATAAATTCTTTTTAACTGGGTATACACTCACCTAAAGGATTATTAGGAACACCATACTAATACGGTGTTTGACCCCCTTTTCGCTTCAGAACCGCCTTAATTCTACGTGGCATTGATTCAACAAGGTGCTGAAAGTATTCTGTAGAAATGTTGGCCCATATTGATAGGATAGCATCTTGCAGTT
>JABFDZ020000049.1:12576333-12617107 GCA_019775955.2 Pollimyrus isidori | reverse complement strand
CATAGTGCAAGCTGAATCCTTGGGTTCCTTTAAATCAGAGCTAGATAAGATTTTAACAACTCTGAGCTATTAGTTAACTTCTCCCCAAGCAAGCTTGATGGGCCGAATGGCCTCCTCTCGTTTGTAGAGTTCTTATGTTCTTATCTGTAAGTGTGTTCAGTGCAGGAATGCATGGGGTGGTAGGAAGTGACCTGTCCAGGTGAAAGGCTGCAATCTCAGAGTTGTGCCTCTCAAAGTCTGAGAAGTAGAAGACGTCAGGCGGCGTTTCCTGGTCTCTGGCTTGCCTACAAGATGAGAGAGGATCACAGCAGGGTGTCACAGTTCTACAGTGTTTGAACCCCCGGGGTCTACATGGTCCTCCAGAATGGTTCTTTAGTCCTTGGCAGTGGCGCACCCTTGTAGAACACATAGTGTACCTAGGGAATGCCAGACCAAACCATCACTGATCTACCCCTGTACTGCACTCTGGGTACACAGCAGTGTTGGTGGTGAGCCTCTTTGGGGCGTCTCCACACTGTGACTCTCCTGTACACAGCAGTGTTGGTGGTGAGCCTCTTTGGGGCGTCTCCACACTGTAACAGGTCCCGGATGTGGGAAAGGCAGTGAAGTTGGACTCATCACAGAATGATACATGTTTCACTTTGATTACAGCCCAAGATGTCTGCTGCTGGCACCATTCAAACTTTCATTTGGCCTTGGCACAAGTGACCAAAGATTTGGCTATAGGATCCTGAACATGAATATTGACCCTGTGGAGCTGCTGTCAAACAGGTTTGGTGGAAACAGGAAAGTCGAGGTTTGCATTTAATTCTGCAGTAAGTTGAGCAGCTGTGGTTTATGATTTTTGGGTACAATCTGGGTTGGTGCCCGGGCGTCCCTGTCAGACAGCTTCCACGTACATCCACAGTTACTCCTGCTGGATGTGGTCCGACCTTCATGGTGGTACGCAGACATTACCCTGTATGTCGTGGATCTCAATGCACCGCAAAGACTTGCTGTCCTGGTCACAGATGCGCCACTGAGATGTGCACCGACAATTTGACATCTTTTGAACGCAGACATGTTGTGCAAATTGCAGTGTTTTATGTACAGCTGCTATTTCAACCTTCACACTCTGCTCTTACTGATCAAACATGCAACCAGGCCGCCCATATATAGGCATGAAACTTCAAACACTATATTGACCAGCGCTTCTGTTTCATTGTCCAACCCCTATATGTCCAGTTATATACCGTGATAGTTATAACACTCATTCACACACGTGATTCGTCACAGTCCATACAGCAGTACTACTTACTTCATAGGTTTGAAAAGCGCTTGTCCATAGTTCTGGAATCTCATGATCAGCTTAAGCTGCGTCCCACCCGGCTTAATTGCTGTGAGACAGAAATAAAGACGTTATATGAAGGTCCTTCCACACCGAAGCACCTGCTGTTATTCATGCAAGTACGCACACAGACAAACATTCATGTGTGCAAATGCTAGAGGATGTACCAGCTGAATTTCTGCCCTGGCATGCAGATCATCCACATACACATGTATACCAAATTTTCAGGGTAAATTGGTATTCAGTATCTGATCCCAGGACAGACTTGTGAGGATGTGTCTTGTGTGAGTTCAGCCTGGAAAGAAAGACCACCGGACCATCCAGCGTCTTTCTCTCGGGGGTTATATGAGGAAACACAAGCCAGCCAATTAAGGGGGAGATGTCAACACCCAATGTCACATACGGCTGTGGAACAACAGACTTTAAAGACTCACTAATCTATTATGAACAGCCCTCGGGAAGGATTACTTGTGCATGTCATTATGACGATAGCTTCTGCTATTTTTTTTGTTTTGTTTCTTGCTAATATTATGATTTATGTTGTGTTTTCCAGATCATTCTCATTCCAGTCATTCTCAGCCTCACTTCTGGCAGGCAGATTTCCCAGATGTCTTTAACATGACAGCACACAGAGTGTTTTAATTAGTGCGATTATTTCTGTAGGGGGCCTCACCAAACCTGCGCCGACCATCAACTGACTCTGATGAAACCCGAACGCTCATATAAACAGCTTCGATACCCCCTCCAGTCTCCTCGTGCTCTTTTTCTCTTCTTTTTCACACACACATGCACTCTCATTCTCATCCACATTCTCATCCACACACCTACTGCTCCACCAAGGGTCTGATACTGGTGGGGATACAACTTTATTGTCTACATGCAAAGGTCTGTTTATTAGGGGATGGGGGTTGAATGAACCACAATTAAATGCTGGGGGGGGAGGGGGGGACAGGTCCCTGTGCCCAAATCTGCCGCCCGTACTCACCCACATATCCAATCCTCTGCACCACCAGGTCCGCGAGCAGGTCATCCACAGCAGAGCTGTGCCTGGCATACAGTTCATAGCGGTTGATCCCAAGGTGGAATCGGAACCAGCTGGGATACGAGTCGACGGTAGACATTCCCACAGGAAAGACGTCCTCCTCTTCATCACCCTCGCGGGCCCTGAAAAGGCAGTGCTTCCTGTTTGTCCCCTTGCTACTTACACATGCATCAACTGACACATGCACCAAGCAGCCTTACAGAGCAAACCACTGACAAATCCTTAGTGAAGAACAAAGCCATGAATACAATTTAATCAATACATTTAAGACAATATCCTTCATTAAAGTGCAGTACTATTGGTGCTGAATCAAATACATGACTTTATTTGACGATTACCTGTTCAAAATCGCATCTCGTCAATCACCACAATAGACATGACTAAGTTTTTCGCTTCTTGGATTTTTAGTTTAACGTCGCGCTTACCATCTCTGACTCTCATGAGCTTGTGAGTAATATGTCGTAGCACTTTTGACGCTAAACAAGGTGTCTTCATCTGCCAAAACCGGCAGCGTTTTCTTATACAAAGGATGGTCATAAAGAGCCGCTAGCCGCTGGAAACCGTCAACAGGTACATGCTTACTGCTGCCTTTAATCGGAGTCTTGTGCTCGCTTTCATTCGCGTACTGCTCCGGTTGCCGGGCTATGTTTTTCATGGAAAGTAATGTGCAATTTGAGCTCGGATTGTTACTGAGATCACGAAAGAAATCCGTGTCAGTGCGGACCGAATCTACGGCGGACCTGCCTCGCGGTTTCGCCCGGCTCGGCGTTCCTCCGATGTGTTTGTGGGCGCATGAGCAGCCAGTGTCGCCCGTGGTCAGACCAGCTGTTTGCTTCTCTAGTGTAAATAACAAGTTCATTATAATATGCATAGTGCACACAATTAAGAAAAACACGAGAATGAAAAGTCGGATTTTACGAAGAGATACCATTTCGGTACAAATAATACATATAGACTTTGTATGTAGTTTTAATCTGAAATGATTAATATGATTTCTGCAACTGCATGGATGACTTAAAATCTCCCCTTTTTCTAGACTTAGATTCTGCCCAAAATACTGGAATACTTCAGTCTTTCTAAATTGGCAATTCCGGTTTTGCAAATCACTCTTTTATTACATAGATTTGAAATATAGCCTGTACAACTTGAAAGTATAGACGGACACAGTGTTCTTACGTCGTCTGTAAACAGCGGCCCCTCTTCAGAACGATCATGCGTTACCTAATTCCGTCAAGTAACCATATATGACAGCAAAAGATGAGTCCATAATTTACGAATATATGAATACAAGCAAACATCTCCTTACTCTTCCATGGTAAAATAGCAGACAAACTTTTTGAGCGATATATATGTCTGTAAAATATGGTAATAAATACGTGTATACCAATAAAATAAGTTAACGAAAGCAAGCAAAAAACTGAAATTTAAGTGTTTAAATAACCTGAAATTATTGTTCAATATTCCGCCATTAAATACATCTGTGCGTTTTTTGTTTCTATTAACCGCTGATAAAAAGAAACACGTTGATCGGAGCTATCGACTGTCTTGTTCTCCCTTTTGCGCATCTGTATTCCTTATGATATAAATCAAGTTGTTGCGACTGCAGCCTCGCTCGGCGTCACAAGGACGACATAAGCTCTGTCTGAACATGGGCAGCGATAATGACAGGAAAAGACGGCAAAAGGGTGACACCGAAACCTCTCCCTTGTGGAATACTTTACCCTGCAATTCACAGTAGCTTCAGTAGGTGGCGCTGTCTGATGCACAACATATAGTGACTAGAGTTGTATAAGGTATGCTTAATTAATTGAGCTGAGTATAGGTGTCGTCACTGGCTTATTTTTTCAGGATGGGATCACAAATAAAACAGCTAGTTGCCGAATGGATCACTGTATAAAAGCCCCTTTTAAATATTCTGATACAACTGAAAATGATCTCAGCTGAATTTCACTGAAAATAATTGTAGAAAATAATTGCTGAACGCGTAGACACGCTTTGTAAACGTGGACACAATTTAGACGTTTATATAAATATTTTATAGTAAAACATTATGTAAAATTATAAATAAATGCTTTTGAAAATGTCGCGGCTGCAGTTTTCATCGGTGATGATCAGATAAGATTAACCGGATTTAGCAGATGTACGCGAAGGCAAACCACTAACAGTGGAAACTCTTCTGTTACGTAAATATACCAGTTCTTCTGTTGCAGGGCGTCCACGGAGCGCCTAACTGACAAGTTAAGATTGATCTCTGTGAAACGATATAAGGTCAGAGAGGTGTTAAATTTGACGGATTATTATTTGGATAATGTGCCAAAAAATGTATGACATGTGATCCAGAATATAAAGGTACACCTACAGGGGAGTAGCTAGATTTCCCGCCCCCTGAGAAAATGTCACCCGGCCCTCCGCTCGAGTTTGCACTTTGAATAGCTCAGCTGCCAAGAGGGGGCGATTTTGGGCCCCCTACAAAATGCTGACGCCCCTGTATACATAAGGACATATAGAGAGTCACATATACGCTTCATATATACACGTCCAGGACTGAAAAGTGCTGTAATTTATAAGGGGATTGCCATACGGATAGCAGTTTTAAAAGTTACATGTATCTCCCCAACGGTCTGTGTTTGTGTATATTTTAGTTTCCCCGTTAAATAAAACTCATATTATTTATGTACACCTCAAGGCAACCAGCCTGTTCCGGTGGAGCTGGATACCGTATAACTAGGTTTCGTGACGACTAGGACTTTTACAAGATGGAACATTTTACATAATGCACTTGGTTGATTTTTGTTTCTAAAGTTTAGAAATAATTCTATATTAGTTCTATATTCTATTAGAAGTAATTCTATATTAATCATATAATCAGAACAATATATACATGTAGTCACAGCTGTGATTAATTTCTGAAAGTTTATTTCTTCGTTGTAAGATGGAAGGACTGATATTGAACCAGTTATTCTGTATATCGGAATTCCACTGTATAGTCCGTCCATGGTCTGCTGTTTATTAGCAGTCATGTACTGGAGGATGCTTAAACAGAGCATAAATAACTGAATGAATTCTCGTGAATATACTCAGACATTGCACAACGTGTTGATTTTACGTGTTGATTGGACTTAAATTAATAATGAATGCCTCGTTTTGCAATTGGAGTCTGATCTTGTCAGAGATATGTACAATCAGGCTATTGTGCAGCTATTTCCAGAGAACATCTTACCATTTGCATGCGCGGATTTTAAATATTTTCAATCACCTTTGTATCCTTTTAAAGTATTTTCAAGCAATGTACAGCGTAATTTGTACAAACTTTTCACAATACAACTAAGGAAGACAAATATTTGTTTATAACATCTTAAAAGCATCTTAAATATTCAGCGCTAATAATAATTTCTAAGCACAACAAAGCAATGATTCTGTGGGCTTGCCGAAGAATCGTTGCCAGATGGGACATTTCTACTTTGCTAGGAAGCTGGTGCCTTCACATCTGGCCAACTTCTCCAGGAAAAACTTGAGAAACCTCTGCAAGGAACAAGGCTTTATGTTATAACCACATGTGTGAGAAGTTACGGCGTTTAATAAATGTTCGATGCTGCCAGAGTACAGTAGTTTTTTTTCCCCTAAAATCTCTGAAACAGCTTTCAGGCTTTTGGAGCAAAAATGATTTTCATTCCTGTGTGGTCCTTGTCAGAATATATTGCATAATTCATATGTTTCTAGATAGAAACTCTTTGAATATTGAAAGTTTGAATATTGAAGACCTTGAGGGAAACATGTTATTTTTGGTGGCTGGCCAGACAGAAAATGAAAGGCGGTCCTGCAATATTATGCTCTTGATTTACGTGTGTATGTTTTTTTTTTAGGAAAGAATAAATTATTTGTATTTGCTCCTTCCTGGAAAAAGACTTTGCATCAAGGTGTTAGGGTGAAACTGTGGTACTGCTCAGAGCTGTCATAGGGCCGTAAATGCGACCACCACCCTACTTCACGGGAGGATGTTTCCTCTCCTGTGTATTTATAGACCTGTTTGGACAATTATTCCTACAAGTGATATATATTTTGGCATCAGAGTGAGATAGTTGTAATTGCTGTGTCCATTTTGCTTATTTCTTCTTTGTTATGTTAAATGAAATGTCCTTCTAATGAAATGTTCTACGACCTGCTAAATGCCGAGCGTCAGCAGTCAGTGTGTGATTATGGAAAATGTCACAAAGATTTTCTTATGGACACTTAACAGGAAAAAAATTGAAATGATATAAACAACACCTGGTATAAACAAAACCTAACACCTATATCATGATAATAATAATAATGCATGGGAGGCATGAAAACAGACAGAAGCTGGAAGGGAGACAGACACTCACTTGTGGGAGTTTTACTTACACAAAAATGTTCTAAGGGGTAGAAGGAAAAATGATTGGTTCAGAGAAATAACCAATCGAATTGCTGAGGAGGTGGGTCCAAGCAAGTAGAGGAAGCAGGACTGACCAATCAGATGCCTTGGTCCTGCCACCTCTAGTTGCTTGGATCTTGTTCACTCTGCACATTTCTGTGTAATAACTCCAATGAGCCAGACGCTGGGGAACATGTTTCAGGGACATATGAATCACACCATCTGATGACCTTATGATTCCATGCTGGCTCTGGGTCCGTCCCGGGATTTACGCAGCCAGCGGGAAAACATGTGAGAGCCTCCAGGTGTCAGGCTGCTCACCCTTCAGCCTAACAGGACATGCCCAAGGACATGCTAATCAGCTCCCAGTGTCACGAAGGACGGGCGCATCTCCGCTCCTTCACGTGCTTTGGCATTTAAGTCACGAACGAGGCTTAAGAGCTAAATTAACAAAGAGAGAAAAAACCTTAATTACAGGCAGTAAATCCTTTAATGGCACTCAGTTTCTGGGTGTCTCCATATAATCTGGGAATATTGTTTGAATCAGTGCACCGCCATGTCTTACAAAGCTCAGCTAAAGCCATCTGTAAAAGATACATAGATCAACAAGCACTAGCTAAGGCTTCAACTAATGGTGACTGTTACTTTTTGACAGAGTTGGGTAATTCAAGTCCAGACCAAGATTTTGTTTTAACCAAGCAGTTGAGCATAACGAGTTACAGTCACAGAGCACTCAGCTCCTTGGTTGAAGCAAAATCCCAGCCTGTTTTTTTTTTTTTACTTTCTAGACCTGAATTTTTCCTGATGTTATCAGCAGGAGAACGCAGCACTTACGCCATTCCTATCAAATCTGACACCCTGCGTCTCTTAGCTGACGGTGCGCTTTGGATGAGCTGGATGGCTAAGGATTACGCATGTTTTGCACTGTAAGCATCCTGTGACCTTGTGTGCGTATTGGGAATCTGCTGTCGGCACTCTGCAGTGGCAGCCAATTATGAAAGTGATCAGCATTCCACAGTACTAATTGTACACAAGTATGCCGTCAAGGTTTGACGTTTTGAGACCATGATATGCCATTTCTATACACTGAATGCTTTGAATTGTTTCAGTATGTTTGTTTTTTCATTCTGACCGTGTAGGCTCAGAAATAACTTAACTCCTACCTTGCAAAGTAGACTTGGAGTTTTGAGGAGGTTTTGGCTTCTATTATTATTGTCATTTTCAGTCTTGCTTCCTATTTTTCACAGAACACCAGAAACAGGACAGCTGCATCTCTAGAATGGTCACACACCACACCCACATAGACGACCTCCTTCTGCATGGTCACACACCACACCCACATAGACGACCTCCTTCTGCATGGTCACACACCACACCCACATAATCGACCTCCTTTTGTCTTCAACACTCAAAAGCTCAAAAGGTTTGGGATTAGACAGCAGGAAAGAATTCAAACTAATCAAGTTAATACAGCTTTGCAGTGGAACAGTTAAGATTCAGCGATTCACTTTAAATATGATTTGATTGTTGGTGCGAGACGTGGTGGTGTGTGGGATTTTGATACCACTTCAAGAGTTTCGGAGAATGACGCGAGACAAAAAACAGCAGTAGGTCCGTCGTTGAAAATCAGCGTGGCGAAAAGAGAATACCCAGCCTTTTTTTTTTACTTATTAAATAGCCAGTTTTAATAAGTTGAGAAAATATTTTCAGATGCTCTTTCTACCGGAAGTACAAAAAGTCATTATTACATATACATACAAATGCAGTTGTTCAGAGATCCAGCCTTGTTTTCTGTTGAGTCAGTTTACAGTCAAATATACACACGACTCCCCCTGCTTCTTTCACAGCTTTACAAGCGATTGTACATTAAAATGGAATATTCTGTCTCTACCACATCACATCGGCATCTCGTCGACGTAAACAGGGGCCTGCTTATATGACCAGACTCCCTGCCTATAAAACAGACCTGTGCATAAATGGCAGCCACATATTTTTCGTTTTCCGAACTTAGCGCTATACAGTCTAATCTCTATTACCAAAGACACCTTTCGGACCATGTTCAGGAAGGACAGCACTTCCTCACACGTGACCATATCCATGCAAAGCCTAACTGGACTACAGTAACTCGCCGTCTCCCGTTTTCAAACACATTCCAGTTTAAATACACAGTTCGAGTTCCTCGCCGTTCTTACACAAGAAGCATGCCTTTGCTGAAGCAAATCGCTTTGTACGTTAAAAATTGTAACACTTAGTCGCGGCAACAGCTAAAATCTGCCAAATACAGAGACGGGGTCTAAAGCCAGGGATGCCAGGCGGGGTCCATGCGGCACAGGTTGTCCAGGCTGTTGGCTGCCGCCACCAGCGTGTTGACCTTGCTCTCGCCCCCTTCGAACTGAGCCAGGTTGTGCAGACGTGACATGATTGCAGTGACGGCCTTCTGAACCAGGGACACCAGCTGCTGGCTGTCCATGTTCTCCGGCTGCCCCGCGGGGGACAGGGGCACCGAGGTGTCCTCCTGCGTCTTCTTGTGCCAGGCGATGATCTCGTCCCTGAGCACGGCTTTCAGGATGCCATCGACCTGCGGGAGCGGAAGCCAGAGGGCAGCTATACGGAAGGGCTCTGAAGCTGAAGCAGCTACACCGTCATATTACTGCGAAGCCAAGAAATGCGGCCATGGCTAAGAAAGGCAGCTACCTTGAAGCTCGGCTGGGCAAAGCACCGAGCCACGGCAATCATGGAGGCAGTGAGGGGGCCCGACACGCCGATGGGGGTCAGGAACTCCGATATGTTGGGGGTGAGGCGGAAGGGGACCGGCCGGTTGGCGTCCAGGTCCCCTGTGGCATCGTTGATATCGAAGCGAAAATACGCTACATTCAGCTTCCCGGTGTCCTGTCAGAGAGAAGTATAGGATGAGCACACCATCCAAAAACGTTCCTCAGCTTTGCAAAAACGCCAAACCTTGCATGCATTATGTGTTCTAACCCTCACACCTGACTGTGGGGCACCTGAGCAGGCAGCAGAAACCCATCAAGGATTAGAAACTCCTGAGGCACTCTTGTTGATACCAATAAAGAGCTACGTCCAAAAAGCACCTTTTGGGACATCCTGCCATCGCAAGGGATCACTTATCAGCGAGGCCTTCATCTGGTTGTCACACAGCTCGGAGTATCTAGTCATCGCCTTTACCTGCCCAATCTGCAGCATCTCAGGATTGAGTCGGTTTAAGTGCAGCACAAACTCGGCGAGGCCAATAAGCGCCAGCTGGATGGTGAACATCTTGCGGAAGGTCCAGTAGTCTGTGGCATTTGGGAAGGTGTGCAGGGCCCACTCGCGAAGCATGCTACGCGGGACCATGTTCCCTTGTACCTCCTTCAGGATGTCCCGCAGAACCTGCATTCAAAGGCCCACGTTATCCCTGAATGCGGTGGCCGCCGTTAAACTTGGCCGGAGTCCCAGAGAGCCCATGCGGCAAAGAGCGTCCCTCCCCGTACCTGGTGGCTCGCCTGGGTCCCACGAGCCTGTACGGTCGCCAGGCGGTCGTAGTAACGGGAGACGGGGTTGTCATGCTCGATGCCCTTCTTGGCACAACGCTGCTTGTAGATCTCCACCAGGGACAGCGAGGAGGGGTTGTCTTGCACCAGCCGCATCTGAGGGGACACCGCCACAACCCTGGGCACTGCAAAGACGCAGATACTGGTCAAATCACCTGTCAATTGACTCAGCACTAGCCAATCGCTGCAGTTTCCCCAACAGGAGCCAAATTCACACGCCAGGAAAAGTGGTGAAGGCCTACCTGAGAAGAAGAGGTGGCGCTTGGTGGTCTCCTTCCTTTTCTCCAGACAGGGATTAAGGAGCCTGAGCAGCTGTAGTACCCGCTCCTCCCGCCGTGACTCCGTCAGACACGCGTCGTTCATCACCAGGTATGGGTAGATCTTCCCGTTGTGGCCACGGATGTAGAGCCGGCGGGCAGCCGTGTTGTGCTTCTGGACGATCTCCACCCGAGGCATGAACCTGTCCAGCAGTTCACAGTCTGAGGATCCATGCTAAATTCTTCCTAAGCATTTACCGTTGATGTCCGTGACAGGATTTGTGTTCATTTGGGGGGAAAAAAAGTCATGCCTATTTGTACAGAAATCCGTACCTGGCAATCCTGATGTAGTAATGGGTAGGTTTGGGCATGAGGAACTCTCCAGGGATCTCCACCTCTGCCGTCTGAGCAGAGAAGTTGCTAAGGAAACGACACTTCTCCTCAATCAGGAAGAACTTTGGCAACTGCTTGGTCTTGGCTTCCAGAATCTTGATCCATTTCTTCAGCTTTGAGATGAGATTGTGCAGCTTCATGGACCCCGGCACGCTGAAGTCGAAGTCTGACGGCGTTAGAAGAAAAGAAAAAAAAAGCAGGAGAGGCCAAAGGGTGAATAAACCTGCCTTAGGTCACTGCAAAAAACACAAAAGTTCAAGCAAATCCTGTGACTTGACTAGGTTTTGTGCAGAGATAAATGTCTCCAATTGACCTTTTGTAAGACCAAACAAAACATTTCTCTCTCTTGTACTGACGCTTTTAAGGAAATTCGACAAGGACAGAAGAGATTCATCCTGTAGTCCCACCAGTCCCTGCCACACACCCTTTTACACACGTTATGGGTCTTAGCCAGGCTGCGTGTCTGTCCATCTTTGTGTTTTCACCACTGCCTTGAAAGGTTGTCTCAAGTCAAGCCCGACCATTTAAATAAATTTAAAAAAAACCCTTTACATCCTGGTATATTTAAGAGGCTTTTCAGCACCATGTCATTACAGTGTCAGGACGAACTGTCCGCCATGAACAATTGTCAATTTTTATTTATTTTGTTTTTTTTTGCATTTGTCCATTTTCTACTTCACAGTCCTGAACGACAGCTGAGGAAAACAACCAGGCTATGGCACCAAGTTATGGAGATTAGTAGAGTTTTTAAAGCACATCCACATATCACCAACCAGCATAATAGGCCACATAAGCATTCATGCTCTAGCATCGTTTTGAACACAGAGGTGGAACACTGGACCCCACGCTCTCACCTGTGGTGAACTGCCCCTTCATCTTCTGGAAGACGGGGTCCTGTGCGGTGGCCTGGGCACGGCGGGCCAGCGACTCGGAAGCAGCGCTGCTGAACATGGTGGACACGTTCGACACGTTCTCCAAGCCTACTCCAAAGGTGCTCACGAGCTTCTTCACGAAGTTCAGAGTGTGCGGAGTGATCTTGGCGTCAGAAACGGCTCCGCTCTTCTCAAAAGCCACGGAGTAGCACTTGGCCAGACCCTGCTGCAGCTGTCTCAGGACCTGTCGGAGAACGCAACGGTTAGCTTCAAAGGAAACCAGTATGTGGATCTCAGACGTAGGGAGCACGTCCATCACGCAGCGAGTTGGGTACAGAGAGACAAAATCTTGGGCACAATGGGAGGATATTCATCGTTAAAAAAGAGCAGAACACTGGGCTTATGGTTAAAGCTAACTGGCTGAACTTGCCTCCTCGTGCCAGTTTTCCCGGAACCAGACCATCTGGTCCACGATTCCTTCAAGCGAGGACAACAGTGTGGGGTGCAGCTCCCTCTGCATGTGCATGATGCGGCTACAGCGCCACATAGGCGCCGTCGCGCGGATCGGCCCCGGGTCCGGGGCAGAGTGGGCTGGAGCTCCTGCTGAGCTGGGCTGCTGCTGGCCGGAGTCTGTCGGGACATAAGGGTCAATGCAAGCCCAGCTGATCGAATCACGGTGCAGTGACAGAACTACACATCGGTCTTCAGCCTTGAAGCATCAACACAGAAGTACAGTATAGGGCAGTGTTCTACGACACAGCTTGCAGATTTCACTGCTGGTGAGCCGAATAAGGCGTGCTTGAGCAGGGAAATCTGGGAATTGTGTTGCAGACTGGCTTCCAGGTCTGTAATAGGTGTAGTCTGTGATAGAAGGTCCGTACTTACCACTTTTGTAACGCTCTCGCTGCTCGATCTTGAGCGTCAGGTACAGGGTTCGGATGGGGAAGTAAACCGCTTGGGGATACATGCGTCCCACCTTGCGGAAAAGACGCGCAAAAATAGTGAGCACCGGGGATTACAAGAGTGCACCAAGTCGTCACACGGGGAGAGGGGGACACACACACCTGGCTGATCAGGTTGAGCAGCGGCTTGCCTTCAGAGCCCACCAAGCAGGTGAGCAGCTGTGGGATCCAGGCCAGCCACTGGATGGGTGGCACCCCAATGCAGTACTTCTCTACAGCATCGGCTAGCGTGTTCTTATCATCAAAACTCAGCAGCCACAGCACCTGGAAGCCCCAAAGAAACGCTCATTCTAAAGCCAGCTTGGTCATTTACTGGCAGCGAAAAACAGAAATTTACCAAGGGGGAAGAGTACAGTGGCAAAATGCAGTAGGAATGACCAGCTACTGGAGTTCAACCGTGCCGTCATGCAAAGCTGAAAAAGCGCAAACCAGCAGCAAGGGTGCTGAGCACGTGACGCTGACCTTGGCCAGGTATTTGCGGGACTTGCTCTCATTCTGGTGCCTGCAGGCATGCAGGTAGCAGGTGATTGCCGACACACCCAGGTGCAGCTGTCGGTCTTTGACGAAGATGTTCTCCAGGTAGTCGCCCCACATGGCCCAAGCCTTCACCAGCACGTCATGCATCTGCACCGCAGCTGAGAACGACTTGTTGGCCTCTTCGGACCTGCAGCGTCAAGACCCATCACGTGTGCTTAATGCTGGGGGTGAGGCCTCAAACTAAAAACACCAGTTACATCTTCCAAAAATAAAACGTTCTGCATTCATCCTGTATTACCTAGAGCACTTATACATCAAGCAATTAAAACCCCACAAAGTGTCAAGATAAAGATTCATTAACCCATCATAAAAGATATTTTCAAAAAACAAAAACCTGTTAAGCCTACTTAATACTATCTTTTGTTTACTACCCTGTTTCTATTCTGCTCATCTCATAAGTGGGACCAGTAAATGGAACTGAACATACTTGTTAACCTGAGCCAGGAACATCCCCTTCAGAGCGTAGAACTCAGCTGTCATCTCTTTCGTGAAATACTTGAGGTTGGTTGACTCTATGACCTCCAGGCCCTGGCAGAGGGAGGAGCAGGTTGCTCACTCGCAAAGACTGAATTCGACTAACGTTGTAACACCATTCTCAACAGGGACCTCTATCCTCCTCATTCACGATGACCAAGACATCAACGTGGAGGAGCCTGCCTGGACCTAAAGGCGATCTCCTGCCACCTCACCTGCATGCACTCGTTCTTGCCCATTATCCCCGCCAGCTGCAGGTAGCACTTGACCTGCTGACGGATCTTCTGGAAGCAGTCGACGATGGGCACGGTGGGGATGGTGTGGATGCGACTCAGGATGTCCAGTGCCACGTTCACCAGTCCTTGCTTACGGGCGATCTTGCCGTACTGGATGATGGCAGAGGCAGATGCGTGGACGCCGAGCATGGCGTTGTTGGAGCTGGGGTCATGCTGAGTGCTGCTCTCATAGGCCGTCACGATAGCTGTAGTGGGAGGAGCCATGGGGAGAATCCTCTTGTAACGAGTCATGCCATTTGGCTCAGGACCAAAAGTTGCGAGAATGGCACCTCTCTCCACTAAAAGAATCACTGGTTTAACAATACAGTCTGAACTCCGGAAAGGCCTGGATGGAGAGGAGACAGGATAGATAGCCACACGGAGTAGAACCACTCACCCTGGTAGTGATGCTGCCTCCACATGAAGATGCTGCTCCAGTGTGACAGATCATCAGAAACTATGGGCAGCCGGTTCCTCCACGTTTTCACCACAGTCTTCATGTCATGTAGGCTGGTGTTCCGGCCAAGGTTAGGCGGCTGCAGACCCGCGTTGATCTGAGCGGCCTCTTGCAGCTCAATGATCTGCTGAGCAGCCTGAGGGCACAAAAAGACGAGATCAAATAAGTTCAGAACAGGCTTTCTGCTGGAGCCCCGGGGTGTGGGAGGCCGGTCGGGGGCCTGACCTGCAGCAGGGGTGTGTGGACATGGGACACTATGTGGGGCAGCCGTCTCCACTCACGGATGGCCAGGCTACTGGCCATGTCCACCAGCCGCTCAATGAAGTTCAGCTGCTGCTCCTCCGGATGGCAGATGGCCAAGTAGCCGCGATGCATGTTTACCTTCCAAGCCATCTCTTTGGGGCAGCTCAGTTCAACCTGTGGAGACCAGACTAAACATCTAATTGCACATTGAGGCACGACACCCTGGAATTAAGTATTCTGGCCTTCGGATAAAGACAGACACCATTATGGGGAGGAGGAAGGGGGCATGAACATACCTGACCCAAGGCGTCCTTCATGGCCGCCCAGTTAGAAACTCTCCAGGCACACTCAAGTACCAGATAGGGGTTATTGTGACCTTTGCTCTGGCCATACTCCGTTAGCGCCTCCCACTGGTTCAGTTCCTTGGAGCAGCTGGAGAGCAGAGCCGCGGTAAGGTAAGAGTACGATAACGGGAAGGTTGCCATAAGCAAAAAAGCAAGAACATCTCTCTTACCGTATCCAGTGGTCCTCCCACAGCTGGTACTCTGGTAAGACAGCCGGGGGGGCGTTGTTCCTCTCGTGCTCCTTGCGAGCCTTCTCCATGGCTTTTTCATACGTCTCCTGGGCCTGGAAGTTCAGTCTCCTCTATTAGTTTAAAGTAACTCTAACAATGACCCCATATGACTCCCATAACCACACTGATACTATAGGAAATACTACAGAACAGCGTTTCCCAATCCAGTCCTTAGGGACACAGTCCACGTTTTTGCTCATACTGTGAGCTGGGCAGGGACCAAAAATGTGGACTGTCTGGGAGGGAGCAAAAACATGGACCGACTGTGGGTCCCCAAGGAACGGATTGGGAAACTCTGCTATATACTAACACTGTAGGATGTACAGTGCATCATAACCCCAGGCATGCTGCACACTTACCTGCTCGAAGAAACCATGCTGTTCATAGGCAATGGCGGTGCTGGTCTCGGGGAACTTGCAGCGTTTCTGCCACAGTCCGGCCCACATGTCTTCCTCCTGCAGCAGGGAGTACAGCTCTGCCAGGGAATCCAGAATCTCCTGCAAAGAAAGCCACGGCGTCAGGGAGAGCTGAAAGGCGCGTCTGGGTGTCGCGTGGCTCGGCCCCAAGTGCCTGTACCTGCTGGGGAGGCGTGATGCTCTCCTGCTCGTAGAAGTCGCTGCTGTGCTTGGGCTTGGTGTGCAGGCTGAGCCCCTTCTCAAAGGCCTGCTGCTCCAGCATCAGAGTAGAGCGCAGCCACAGGTTGTGAGTCTTGCCCAGGTATTTGAGCACACAGGGCCGTATGGGGATGGGCGGCACGCACTGGGACATGGCCTCCACGAAGCAGCTGAGAGCGCTGGGCTGGCAGTCGCGCTGCACCTGGTGGCTGCCGCTGCACAGGAAGGGGCTGATCTCTCCCGCCAGAGCCTGGAGCCACGTTCACAGACACCCATCAGTATGTAGCCCCAGTTAGCCCTCCCTTTTAGACCATTCCGGCAGCGATGCTCACGTGCTGCTGACGGTCGGACAGGATCTTCCAGAGCCTCGGGAAGAGCTGCACACAGGTCTTCTCAGCCAGAGGTGTGGATATGTGGCAGAGCTGGACGAGCGCGTTGAGGAGGGCGCCGGTCTGTCAGCGGAACAAGGAAATCACACATTTAACCCGACATAAGAACCATCAGCCGCGACTCATTACACTGAGAACGGAGTCCATCCGGAGACATGGCTCTCCTCTGGAGAAGAGGCCGCCAACTAGGATCAAACCAAGCTAAGACAGGTATTGGGTTAAGGGCATGAGCTGAACACCAGCAGGGCTGACATTACCTTCACCTCCCTGAGGGAATCCAGGAACTTGTCATGCCGGTTAGTAAGCATGTGCAGCTGGTTCCCCGCATCCCTTTCAGCCTGCTCCTTCGTTTTAGGGGTGCTGGTCTGGTCTCCAGGAGCGAGCTCGATATCGATCTCCACATCCTACGGAGGGGGAAACCCAGCACGATTTGCCGAGACACCTTTGGCAAAGGCAGCGCGGCACGGCGGGTCACGCAGGAGTAGCGTATTTAGCGACTCCCGAGTGGGACTCTCACCTCCTCCTTAGTCTCGCTGTTCTCCCTCTCGCGCGGCTCCTGCTTGATGTGTGTTGCCATGGCGAAGGCTGCACGGTCGTGGCTGTCGGCCAGGTTGATGACGTTGGTGATGGCCGGAAGCATGGCCCCCTGGCAGCTTGTGCCGATGGTGCTGCTGTGCTCGCACACCGCCAAGAGCAGCTGGAAGCACAAGACTCCGTGAAGGACGCCCGCAGTGCACTCCGTCCGCGAGAGCCACGCACCTGCAGTCTCCATCCTACCTCGATGCACTGCTTGATCCAGAAATGGCTGCCCATGGCTTCCCAGTTCTGGGAGCAGCAGATGTACAGGAGCCGCTCATAGACACGACGCTTCATGGAGCTGTCAAAGACTTCGAAGAACTTGGCCCGGATGTGTGGCTGAGCACAGCGCAAGCCGGAGAGGAACGCTGGCTCCAGCTTGGATGTGATGTCACTTCCTGAGAGGCTGTCATCTCTTAGAAATATCATAATATGAATGTTGACTTTATAAACTTGAATGATTATACAGTGAAGTTGCGCCATCCATCACATTCAAAGACTTCTTGTGCATTAATCAGGTCATAAACCTAGTCACCCCAGTATAACTGATTGCTCAATTGAATTCAAGAAAATGGTAAGTGGATGATCTTGCAAGAAAAGTACCTGTAGACATAGTTAACAAGGTCCAGAAACTGTGCGTTTAACTCAAGGTCGTCTGAAAAGCGCTTTTCAATATAGGTCATCATTTTCACCAGTAGGATAGACTTCTCTCGTGGATTAGGTACCTGGGGAGAGAGTGTGGGAGAGAGATAAAGAGGGTTTAGAGTCCAATCAGGGGACACTGGGGAGCCGTCTGCATGTTCTCTGTCGGCTCCAAGATGCAGGCTGGACCACAGGGTACTCTGGATGGGTGAGGGAGGTGTCTGGATGTAAGACTTCGATAAAAAAGAAACTTCCTTTCACCGTACTTAATCAAGAAAAAGATTCTTGGTTTGGGTGGCATTTTTCCAGCCCTGAGATGGACCAGGCATAGAGATACAGCAGATAAGATCAGAACCAAACAGTTCACCTGGTTGCCCATAGGAGAAGTGTTCTTCACCCATTCCTCCACAATCTTCACCACTGCACGCAAGATCTTAGCGTCAGTAGACTTCTCAATGAGTGATGTGAGGATGACCTGGATGAAATTCTTCCTCATTTCCAGACTCATGACAGAGAGCCGTGTCTTGACCAGGTCCAGACTTAATATCACTAGTTCACTAGTTACTATAAAGAAGGGAGACACAGAGATAAAGCATTTCTCAAAGTACTCAATCAGATCTGAGCCAGGCATCAGGACTCACCTGTGTTTGCCTCTGTAGCCCCAGTACTGGGCTGAGGGTTCAGATGCTCCCTCACCATCTTCTGCAAGGAGCGCATGAACACGGAGATGAGCCGGTCAATGTAGCTGGAGTTGTAGCTACAGGCCGACTTCAAAATCATTAGCGTACCTGGAAGACAGAAAGAAACAGCGATGAGTGTGCATGTGCGAAAACAAAGACAAAATATATTCTGTAAATTCTTAAAAAGCAGATACTCTAATTTACACAGGTGGTTAGCACTAACACTTTAGTGCACAAAAGAAACTAGCCCTTGTTTGCAGGAGTCACAGGATATGGCAAGGTGCCAAAGAGCTTACCAAAGAGCTGTGTGGGATTAGCATTGGTGGCCTTCTCATAGTTGGTGAGGCCCTCATAAATGACCTTCCCAACAGCGGCATACAGACACTCCAGTTCCTCGTACTTGGAGGCCACGGTGGATGAGCCTGCAAGGGTTAGAGAGAAGTGAGTAAACGGTGAATAAAGCTCTAGGAGTGAAAGCACCAGCTATCGCCATGACGACATAGCTAAGACTCAGAGACACCCAGGCTTGTGGTCGTCCCCGACTTGGCCACTAGGGGGCCGCGACTCACTGGGCTCAGTGGGGAAGATGCTCATGAGCCGGGATAGCAGCGTGTGCACGGCGCGCAGCACTTTGGTGTTGCCGCAGGTCATGCAGGCGGCGATGCCTCGCTGCAGGGGCTTGAAGTGGCCCAGGATGGCTGGGGACTGCAGGACCGTCAGAAGGAAGCTGAGGATCTCTAGCCCCGTGCAGATGTTGGCGAAGTTAGCCTGGGTGGGCTGCTCCTGGAGAACCAGAGAGAAAGGCCTCAGGCAACATGAAGGATCCCTTCCAACGTTCCAACGTGGCTTCCTGGATTCTTCTTAGATGCACGAAAACAGCATAATTTAACAATACAACATACTCCGTGGAAGAACGGAATACCAGAGGTAAAAGTGAGTTTCTGACTCACTTCACAGAACAAAATCAGCAGGTCCCAATGCCCTGGTACTACTGGGTACTGGCCCAGTTCCCCCAGCTTCATAAAGAGAGAGAATCATCCTCCAAGACTATAGCCTTCCCTCCGACACCAGAAGACCGTTTCATCATTCAACGCCCAACAGCCAGAGGTATCAACCCAACACTCACCACAGTCATCAGCAGCTTATCGAACCACTGCAGCTTGAGTTCAGCTCGTGGCCACATGTCGGGTCGGAGCGCGGTCTTCATCAGGTTCACGCAGCGGCGGGATAGGACCTCCCCGGGGGACCCCGCCGTGCCTGTGCTGTCATTCACCTGCGGGGACGCCCCATCCGTGTCACACCGGGAAGCCCCCCGCAGACCCCCCCCAGAGCGTGACGCATGCTACCTGGCTAGCGATGCGGATGAGGAAGCCGACCACGGTGTCTGTATGCTGCTTCTCCACAGGCTTCGCCAGCAAAGCCTCTGCGCCCGTCACCGACTGACTTCGCCCAAACACCTGCCGGAACAGCCAGGGGGGCGGCGGTTGGAGAATGCCAGCTGGGAAACCCCGCTACGTGGTACCGAGACTCACGGTCAAGTGGCACGGAATAATGGTGACGAGAGCTCATGAAGGGGGCTGCTATTACCGTGCCGACCGCAGCCCCTGTGGCAGTGCGGAACCTCTTCACATCCTGGCCCGAATCCACGGAGAGTCCCCGTTTGACGCTGCCAGACGCCACGCTAGTCCCCTCGCCGCTGGCCCCAGCGTCACCTTCAGATTCCAACTGCCAAGCATACGGACCACATCTCACACTGAGGCCTCCGCCGAGCCACCCGGGCAACCGACTGCCGTCTATTAAACTGGAAATAGCCCGTAAATAATGCCCGGCGGCCCCAGTGCCCGGCCGAGCCGCCAGCAGGCCCCAGTGCTCCCAACCTGCTGGTCCTTGATCCTCTGCAGCTCCCACTTGATGATGACTTCGGCCAGGTCGACGGCCAGCTTCCGCTGCTCGATGGTCACGCTGGGCGTGAAGCCCAGTCTCTGCATGGCGCTGATCATGTGCTGCACCAGGTGGTGCCTGACAGGGTAGTAGACCTGCAGAGGGAGAGAAGAGCTCACGTTGTTAGCCTAACATCACCTGTGGTGAGAATTAGTCGGGGGGGGGCTGTTCTCCACTCTGGCCACCCACCCTGAAATGCTGCACTATAAGGTGCAGGATATGCACCAGCTGTGGCACCGTGTGTCCCTCCTCCACGATGATCTTGCGCGTCCAGTGCGTCAGCATCTGGTGGCCGTCCTCCATGCGGGCGGGGACGGCCGGAGTCAGGATGGCCATGGCCTGCCTGACCACCACGCGGGCCTCCATGGTGTGGGCCTTCAGCAGGCTGTGGAAGACCTGCAGCACGATCTTCTTGTGGATGGCGAACTTGGCGATGATGTGCGCCAGCAGCAGGTGGCCGCTGTACTTGCAGGCCGGGTCCACGCAGGCCTTGGAGAGCAGGCAGGGCCAGGCGAAGGTCATGAGGCGCCGCAGCTTGCTGTTGCGGCTCTTGTTGTTGTCGTGGATGTGGTGGGGCGCGTGCTCCACCAGCAGCGTGGCGAACTGCAGCAGGTAGATGCGCAGCGAGTCCAGCAAGTCGGCCTGCTTCTCCGGGTCCAGCACCTGGGATTGGTAGAGGTCAGCACCTGAATATACGGCTATTACAGGCCAGCCCCCCACCCCCACAAGAAAGATTACAGTAAAATCAGACCACCTGCAAGGTTGGTTGACGGTTTGCATGGATCTCACCCAAAAGTCCAACAGCAGTGTTTCCAGGGACCCCCAGACGGTCCGTGTTTTTGCTCCCTCCCAGATGGGAGCAAAAAACGTGGGCCATCTGTCAGGGAGGCCGGAGGGAGCAAAAAACGTGGGCCATCTGTCAGGGAGGCCGGAGGGAGCAAAAAACGTGGGCCATCTGTCAGGGAGGCCGGAGGGAGCAAAAAAAGTGGGCCATCTGTCAGGGAGGCCGGAGGGAGCAAAAAACGTGGGCCATCTGGCAGGGAGGTGGGAAGGAGCAAAAAACTTGGGCCATCTGTCAGGGAGGTGGGAAGGAGCAAAAACGTGGGCCATCTGGCAGGGAGGCGGGAAGGAGCAAAAACGTGGGCCATCTGGGGGTCTCGAGGATCGGTTTGAGAAACGCTGCTTTAAATCGCCCCTGAGGTGCAAGTACACCTTTACTACCCTTGTATAGACTTGACACCCTCCTGTAACCTGGACCAGGATGAGTGATTAGAAGATGGATGGATGAGTGGATCCATGGGTGGAGTCTTAACAATGAAGGAATGTGATCTGCTCAGTCAGGCTTGTGATTACCTTAGTGATGAAGACACTGGTGATGCTCTCAGGGTTGTCACCCTCTGGGTTCGGGGGGCCGAGCAATTGCTCTCCCTCCCCCTTCTCAAAGCTGTACAGGAATGCTGGGTTGAGTATGTGTTGCAGAACCTTGGCGGGGGGGGAGGAGAGACATAATTCAGTAAGCAGAACAAGTTTATACATAATTAGAGCAGGAGGGACAGGGATTCACCTTGGCCTTCAGTTCGTCACCAAAGTGCGGGTCATTCATTTCGACGAAGCGGAAAAAGAGCGCCCTCTTGTGGGTGATGCTGTAGTTTTTTGGGATCTCCTCCTCCATGTATTCCTTCAAGAAGGTCATGTTACACAGGAAGCGTCCAGTGAACGCCCGCAACAGCTGGAACAGCAGCTCAATCTCGGTGTAGTTCCGTCTGACAGGAGCACAGAGGAGGCAGAACTTGGTAAGCACTCGTGTGCGTGCGCGTCACGAGAGAAAATTAGTTTGGGCCGTCCGGTGCAAGAGTCGTACTTGCAGTAGCTGAGCAGGCAGTAAGCAAGCAGCTTAGGCTCCTTCCAGTTGGTGGCGGCCATGTTGTCCTTGTGGTGACGTTCTTGGAAGGCGTCGCTGACCCAAACGCGGCGGAGCTGCCCGACCAGAGAGTGCTGGCCGGCCAGCCAGCCTTCGTCGTGCTTGACGATGATGCTGATGATCTGCAGAGGGCAGTGTTGCACACATGCGTCGGCAGAGCTGCCTTCGAAGGGCCCTGCGAGCGCGTGTGTCCAAGTGTGCTTCTTCATGACTCACCTTGATGGCTTGGAACTGAAGGTCCAGCCGGGCGGTGCTGGTGGACGGGGAGCCGGGCCGGACCGTGGCAGTCGGCCCGGCGGGGACCAGAAGAGGCAAGAAGCGGCTCGGGTTCGAAGCCAGAACATCCCGTAGAGGTTTGGCATCTTTGTGTTTCAAGAAGCTCTGCAAGGAGACTCGAGTTTCAAGACAAGCGGACGAGGAACTGACGGAAAATAAAAATGGGTGGACATGGCTGCACTCACCATGAACATGCGGCTCCACTGGGGGTCGTTGAGGGTGGCCTCCATCATAAACAGCTCCACCGTCTGGGATGGATGACGTGTCAGGAACCGAATCAGAGGCTCTCTGAAAGGGCTTCCAGCCTGAAGGGGGTGGCAGCACACAAAAGTCAACCAGCCACAACCCCGGCAACAAGACCGACGGCACAATACACTGAAGACATTGAAATCAGCCAAAAACCACAGCGCCCCCTGCAGACAGGGCAGTTACCTCAATGAGCATAGCTCGCTCCGTCTTCATCACCACCTCCAGCAAGGGTTTCACCAGGGTTTGGGGTGCGGCCGGAATGAGGTGGAAAAGGTTGATGATGGCTGAACAAATCTTCATCTCCTGCAAAATAACCCAGGAGTGAATACCTGCCGATCGCCAGTCCATCAGAAAGCACATCCACAGTAACAAATTGATTCCTAAAATTCATTTCTTAGCGCTGGAGAGATCTCTGCAGGTTTTTATTTTCAGTTCACATACCTCCACCCTCATACGGTACATGAGAAGGAGAACCAAGAATTCAACACAACCTCAACTTGCAACCCATGGGCATCTTACAGGTCAGAGATGACAAAACGATGCAAATTTCTCCACTTACAAGGGTTTCCAGTTACAATCAGTGAACAAGGCCACTTGCAGCTGTATTATGGAAGACCAGCTGCTATCCTGACACCACGAACAACTGACGTACCAGAAACTGGCAACATGATGAAATTGCTACCACAGCAAAGGCAGCTAACGTGGCTAACAGTGCCAATACGGCTAACAAGACAGAGAGGGCACCACATCAAACAAACCAGGTACTGGAAGAACCACACACACACACACACACACACACACACACACACACACACACATGCAAACACACATCACACCACCAGCATGACGACAGTTCCCAAACCGGCGTACAGAAGGTGACCGTGAACAGGTCTCACCTCGAGGCTGTCCGCGGCCGGCTGTGCCAGAACAGGAAAACAAAAGTAATCAGGCGAGCGAAAGAACACGTTTGAACCAGCGTGACCACGCTCAGTCACGAGGAACCACTCGGCCGCACACCAAACATCCCAGAATTAAAATCTGCCAAAGCGATTTGCACCCTTTCCTCCAAAGGGCAACAGAAACATTGTCACAGTGGTCAGGAAAAGCAGCAACTCCAGCTGCAGGCCTGAGGTTTCACAAGCGGCTGTGCAGAAGTAACTTAGTGAAAGAACACCCGGCATGTTCCCCCGCTGTACCGTCAGGCCCGAGGGGAGCTGCAGCAGACAGCATGCCTGGCAGGCAAAGTCTCCACCCGCAGTGGTCCATTCAGGAGGTCACCATCGGAAAGCCAGAAGCGATCCCACATAGGCAGCTGATTGTCCATCGCCCACCATGTTCTCCAGATGGCCCTCACACGCTATTGCTAACCCGCCACACTAACCAGCCGGCCCATGGCAGAAGAGAGACCCGCCACCATCGTGACACGCAAGCGCATGGTCATGTGAGAATAATGATCTCCCTGGGTTCATCTACTACCCCACCCCACACATGCAGCCCAGGCCACTCACGCTGCCATCGCTGCGCTGCCCGCCCTTGTGAGTGATCACCACCACCTCCATCCACTTCCGCAGGTGTTGCTGCAAAAACGCCAAGACAGGGGCAGTCAGCAGGCAAGTTGATCAAAAACAAAAAGTAATGGGATTTCAAATAAAGAGCTGGAGTTGAAGTAGAGCGTTTAACACCACAGAAGTGCCTTGTCCTTGGAATTACGGTTGCGGGGGGGATTTTAGTGATTAATTTCAGCCATTAATCCCAATTCCTAAATACAGTTGGCCTCCTCACACCTTCCACACCAATAGTCACTACATAATTAGATGGTAATTTGGTAGTACTCTCTTATGACTATTTAAACCAAGTCCACAAAAATGTCTGTGTTACCGATGATACATTTTAAGTCTCTGCTTTTCCAATCTAAGGTTAACCTAAAGACAATTTCCATGACCGCTGAACAGCAAGTCACTCACCATCATCTGGTCACAGAACTTGTCGTTGAAGGAGTTGGGGAAGAGGCGTGTTACGGACGTGAGGCGGTTGACCACGTTGAGGGTCAGGCTGCGGTAGTCCCCCAGCATCATCAGCAGGGGGCGCATATGGGTATGGATCTGATCCACCTCGATGGTGGCCCCTTCCAGGAACTGCCGGAAATGTACACGGAGTCATTCACACCAGCGATTGTTACATTTAGAATCCCAGACAGGAAGAACTCCTTGGTGAACATCCAAAGAACCAACAGTAGGAGCTTAGGTAGAGTCCTGACCTTGCGCATACAGGCCTCACCGGCCTCCTGCAGCTCAGCATTGGTGGAGTTGAGTGCTTTGAAGAGAGCAGCAATGATCTTCTCCCTGGACTGGGGTAGGTAGTTACAGGCAGCCAGAGCATCTGGAAGGGGAAGGGATATTGGGCAGAGTAGGACATTGGTAATGGCCCAGTGCCGTGCAGTCTCTGTCTCAGACACACGCAGTACTCACTCAGGGCGGCAATCCGCAGCGGCACTAAAGATGGCAGACTCTTGTAGCAGGCGAGCTTCATCAAGCCAGCATCTTCAGCCTCACACAGATTCAGCAGCTGCAAAACACGGGCTGGAGGCGTTACCATGGATACATACACGCGCCACACCGGCCCAAAGAACGTTGACCAGACTCACTACAAACATCTTCAAATAGGCATACCTCTGTGTAGAAGACTTTGTGCTCCATGACGTTAAGATCCATGGTGAAGAGGCGTGGTTGGAGCGTGGTGCAAAAGGTATTTCCCTCCATTAATCCGATCTGGGCGTTGGCTGGTTGGTGACGCAGAAGATGCTTCTTGGGTGGAACCATGTCTTGTAGTACCTGAGAGAAAGATAATGAGCTGTGAAGCCACCTGAGAGCAGCGGACCTCTTCAGAGAAACACCTTCTGTCGCAGGGTCTACCTCCTTGTGCGGCTCCATGATGACCGTGACGCTCTTGCCCGTGACCTGTGCGAGCACTTGCAGCGAGTGCATGGCCTGCTTCCGGACCGTGGGGTTGGGCGAGGTCACCTCACGCACCAGGTCGTGCACAACCATATGGAAGGACTTGTCCTGGGCAGCCAGCAGCTCCTCGCTCCGCTCTTCGTCCTTCAGAGGCGTGGCACACCGCACTAACAGCTGCTCCAGCGTGGTCTTGGCCATGGCGACCGCGCCGTTCGACACCTAGAGGAGACCAGGACTGACCTCAGCCACGTGGCTAATACCGGATTGGTTAGCATGGGGCTAACTGCATCCGTTCTACATTCGCACCTCGCCGGTGAGGTCCATCATGACGAAGAGCAGCGCTTTCAGAAACGTCAGCTGGTTCTGAAGGACCCAGATGAGTGGCAGCCTCTCCATGAGGAACTTGATGGACACCACACCACCCAGCTTGGCATACCAAGCCTGCTCGTAGCAGCAGGCACAGAGACGCTCAACGATGTAGGAGAACAGTGGCAGCTGGCAGGCCTGCGAGAGCAGTAGGACACACATTAAAAGACTGGCTTTTACTCTTCTGGGAGAAGATACTAAAAGTGCCTGTCCAGCCCAGAGTCTCACCCTCTCCTTGGATCCCAGGATGATGCTGGCCACGTCAAAAATAACAGCCAGGGCCACCTCCCCAATCTTGCACAGCTCCTTCTCTTCATAGGCCATGCAGATAGCAATGGCATCGATCAGCACCAGTGGGTCCATACCCTTGGATCCATTCTCCTCGCTGTGGAACATGGCCGTGCTAGGCTGGCTCCCCGATTGGTAGCACGGGAGCAAGAATGGACCTGCAAAAGGCACAGGATTAAAAACCGAAAGATATGACCTGTCTGAAAGGAGACCACCAAGCCGTTAACATCCAGCAGGTCCTCACCGCACTGCTGGGCCACAGCCACCATGGTGTAGTGCCGTATAAGGCTGGCCACAAAGGGCAGGGCACTGGGTCGTAGGTCCTTGATGACAGCAGACATAAAGGCCCCAGTCAGCGCCTGCTCGAATGTGCGTCGCGCTGGCGTGTCCTGAGCCTTGTAGCGGTGCGAGATGATCACGTTGGGGATCCACTTTTCCGTGAAGCTGGAGGGGGAATGGGAGGTTCAGAAAAACAAGTCAACAGAGGGACACATACCCCAAGTGGCTCAGCCTGACCACGCCAACGGCCTTACTTGGGGTGGGCCAGTAGCTGGTAGAGCGCATGCTTGTTGTCTTCCAGGCTAGTCATGGCAACCAAGAAACACTTGATGACTTCCCAGGCTTGGCGTCTGTAGTAGGGCTCTGTGTTGGCACTCTTCAGGCAGTCTAGAGCCGTCTCGATAGCCTGCAGGCCACACCAAAAAGATGTTAAATGTTTTCCCCCCCTTCAGTCGATTTGTGGTGAAATAAAACCATTTGCACAGTATTCCCTCTCGCAAACGCAGCGCATACCTTCTCCATGGGGAGCTGGATGGAGGCCTTGCAGTCCGTAAACTCGGCGGTGATGCTGGGACCCTGCACCTCCGTCACCACGTACTGCAGCCGCTGGCTCTCCTTCAGCATCTTGCGGTTGCTGCCGCCGAACTTGCCCAGCACGCGGTACGCCACGTGAGAGATGCTTTCCACCGGGTTCCTCAGGGTGCGCCACAGCGCCTGGTCGGGGCAGAACATGGGGCCGTCAGACGGAGGGCTCCAAACCTGAAGTGCAAAGCCATAGGTGAGGTATACCGCCACGACTACGTACCTGCATGAGCTCGGCGCGGACCGGCTGGATGTGATCGTAGAGGAAATCGGGCTGCAGATTGTCCACGCAAAGCTCCAGCGTACGCAAGCCCTGGCTGACCAAGGTCTGGGAGCCGTTCAGCGCCGATACCAGGGGATCCATGAGCATGGGCAGGTAGGGCAGCAGCGAGCTGAGCCGAACGGGCACCGTCAAGCACAGCTCCACGAACAGGTCCTTCATGTGCTGCTTGTGCAGGCCGCTCTGTAGCATGTTAAGTCCTGTGAGAGGCAGTAACACATACTGAGCACTAGGCAGGGATCTATCAATCAGCTGTGGGGATACAGGCCAACTGATAGTGACCCTCACCTTGCAGGAGGTTAGGCAAGAGGGGCAGGAACTCCTGGTAAAGCAGGTCGTGGCTGCCACCCCCAATGGAGCGGAAGAGTGCACGCAGAAGCAGGAAGTAGTTGTAGGGCTCCTTGGCCGACTGGGCCAGCTCCATTGAGCTGTTGACAATCTTATGCAGGTGTGGCTGGAGAATAATAATAATAATAATAATAATAATAATAATAATAATAATAATAAATCCTCTATTGTCCCCGTAAGGAAATTCTTTTTACGCCTCCCTCAACTTGGTCTTTGTAGATCAAGTTGTCCGCGAAGGGCAGCCACCCGTAGCAGCGCCCAGGAAGCTGGGGGTTAAAGGGCCTTACTCAAGGACCCACAGACGTTTGAACCTATGACCTCATGATTACAGGCACACAGGCTTAGCCCACTGAGCCACACGCTGCCCCTTAGAAGAAAGACCATATTACATCAAAGCAATTCCCCAAAGAATCAACAGATCCAAACCATTCATGGCAGATGGGGCCACACAGATGCCATCTTCTGTATCTGAACCCCACAAGTTGGTCATGAAAATTCAAGCACCAGCAGTATTTAACTGCAATAATCCAGTGGTACCAAGTCATCTTAATTTTCTCAATTCATAACTCAATTGCCAAGAAATACATTCCACACTGCATTTGCAGGTCTGACTGCTGATAGATTTTCCCCCCAAAAACAAAAAACGCCTGAACTCATGCCACCAGCGGAATGTATGAGAGCACTACCATAGGCGCTGTGTCACACCAAGGAGTGCAAGTACACAGACCTGGCTTTCAGTGCTTGTGCTTAACCTACAGGAAATGAATGCTGCCCCTTCCCCCAAGCACATTAATCAGAAGGACAGCTGGCCAACTGCACAACAGCACACCCCAAACCACCACTGCCTAAGACATGACTGACGACTCATGCGTTGCGAAGTTTGTCAGAACAGCAGATCAGCCTGGAGGTATCTACAAACATCTGGCTGCACAGATACCAAGAGCTAACCAGTGACTTACAAAAAGAGCTGCAATTATTAATAATCTGTGCCCCAATCCACAGAAGAAAAACACAGACAAGTCACCAACAGAATGTGCGAAAGCACCAGGTTTCTCTAAAATAAACTGTAGCCTCCCTGATCTCTCTAAACCAGTGGTAAGAGAAGTAGGCATGTCCTTGTTACGATGCCGGGGTGCATGCGAGTGAACAAAACAAAAAGGGAATCCAAAGTACTGGAACGAGGGTTTAATGACCAAATACAAAACACAACACGACACTGGTAACCGCTACGCTGGACCAGACGCTAGACACAGACTAAATACATTCACGAGACGGGCGAGCGGCAATCGCCACACGCAGGATCACAATCAAGGTAATCACAGGAGGAAATGAGGTGGGCGTGGCAACACACAGGGCTGGAATCGGGATGGAGGACGCAGATCATGACAGTCCTTGAGTTTAAAGCAAATTCTGCGGGGCTCGCCAGTGATCACAGGCCCCGATGGGACGAAACGAACGGCAGGGAACCAACCTTGAGCATCTGTTCATTCTCGGCAGCGAACAGCGAGACGGAGCCAAAGACCAGCTTGAAGAGTTTGAGGTAGAGGTTCGAAAGCTCCACGTTGGAGCCCATCTCTGGCAAGCGTTCCAGCAGGTACTCCACCAGGATAGTGGCAAAGAGCGCCGAAGTCGACAAGTTTGCCAGGAAGGAATTTGCCACAATCTGGGGCAGGGAGACGGGTACATAGGTAAGTGTGGATCAAAAACTCAACATGAGTACAGCCAGGAATTCACCACGGCACGATTAACTCATGACCAGCACGATAATATTCATCTAAACCCTAAAACATAATGCTTTGGCAACAATGTATCTGCTGCTCCTCGTCTAAGATCAACCCCAACTTAATCATGGCAGCATACCTGCAGCGCATAATTTTTGGAAATCCGCTCCACCATATAGGGCACTGTGGTCTGGAAGATCTCTTTGAAGGTCAGGGGGTTCATCATGGTGAAGACCCCTGCAAAGTGTTCCAGGACCTCCTTCTCCTCCTTCATCCGCACTGTCTGGCAGTTGGCCACGCGGACATAGGTCTGCCCGTTACCCGCAATTTGCACCTGCAACGAAACGGGGGGGGGGCAGGCGTGTGAGTGTGTGTCAACCAATGCCAAAGGAGGCCCTGATGACCTGAACATCACCTGAATGGGCAGTGCCAAGCAGGAGTAGTACAACCCAAAGCTGGTCCTACCTGGTATATGTCCAGGGCCTGCATGGCATACTTCACCAGCTTGATGTAGATCTGGGTCTCCTTCGGTTGAAGCTGCTTGTTGGGGATGAACTGAGCTTCTGCAAGGTGGGCATAGAAAGCTCACACAATGCCGCCCCCGTGCCTCACACAAGGCGTCACAGGCCGCACGTGCAGGCACTCACCTCCTGGGGCTTTGCAGGAAGTGATACCCCAGGTGATGGTCTTCACACCGCACACCAGCGTCTTCACCAGGCTGCGGCAATCTGACACCTGGAACGTCTGCTTGTCCTCCTTCTCCTTATCCCCCGGACGATCCAGGGAGGCCACGGGGGTTGGGGCTGGCGTGGCAGGCGTAAGGGGTGTGCTTGGTGGCAGGGCAGGCGTGCTGGCAGTGGGGGTAGCAGGAACTCCTGGCAAGACCCCCGGGTCCACCACACCCATCTCTGACTGGGGCTTACACTTCTTAAAGATGGTGACCAGCTGGTAACGAGCGATCGTGTGGAACTTCAACACGAACACCTAGGGGTGCAGAAGAGGTCTGGGTGTCCGCACCCGCACTCCCAAACCACGCCCCCAGCAGGCCATCCACAGCACAGCCCATCCCCAGCCCATACCTCCAGCATGCGCATGAGAATGTCACGACCGTTGCCATTCTCCTGCTCGCTCTTGGAGCGGATGCAGTCCACCAGGTTCAGGAGCAGCTTGCAGGACATGGTCTGGATGTTGCTAGGCAACGATTCGTCGTCGATATTCTTGGCGAAGAGCTGGACGGCGAGAGACAGGTCGGCGAGGGGCAGGTTTTGCCGGACGTGATGCACAAGGTCAGCCAGCGTGCTGTAGGCCAGCGGCCTAGAGGAGGGGCAGGAAGCGGCGCGTTACACAAGGCAAACTCTCCCCCGCAAAGACTTGCTTGCCAAGTTTGCAGCTACACACTGTACCAACACAAATCCTCTGCGCAGAGCATCGCACACCAAGGGCTTAAACACCAAACGAACGACCTGGGGGGGGGGGGGGGGGTGAGATCGCTTTCCGGTTTAAACAGACGACCTCTAACAGCCAACATGACCATCTCACCTCAGTGTCTCCCGTGCAGTGTAACCGGAGCCAATCAGGATGGACTCGTCAAACAGCTTATCCATGCAGGGAATGAACTCTGTAACACACGAGAGGGCGTCGATTTACAGCGGGAGCCTGCTGACCGCGAGACGGCGCCTGGGAAGCGGGGGTGCGGACGTACGACTGCGCAGGTCCGTGGTCAGGATGTGCTTGGCGGCGATGAGCAGCTCCTTGCGCAGGTGGGCAGTCTCAGACGGGCAGTTTGAAAGCAGCTGCAGCATTCCCTTCACCATCTGCTGCGAGTACTTGCTCACCAAGTCCTGGTTTTGTGGGGGGGGAGGGAAGGACACAAGGGTCAGGGCTGCCTGGACAGAGGGAAGGGGCAGAGCCAGACAGGACGCTACCTGATAAATGCGGATGATGTAGGCCAAGAAGGACAGCGTCTTGATCTGGGCGGCGATGAAGTCCGCGTAGAGTTCCTTATTGTACAGCTTGTGCTGCCTGGGAAGACGACAAACCTCAGGAATGCAAATAAAACCCGTTTCCAACTAACCATCATTGTTAATTGTCATGATATATAGTGATAAAGAGGGACAGGAAATGGTGAAAGTAAAGCTGGGGCTTAAGGGCTCAAGAACCTAACGGGGATATGATCACTGTACCTATTGTGGGATTCAAACCCACAACATTCTGGAGACAGGCAAAGACCCTTAAACCAAGCAGCCACAAGCCAACCCCCCCCCCCCCCAAACAAAATACAAAATACTGTGCAGGCCTGAGAGTTAAATCGGGCCTCTTACCTGGCCTGTGCAGACACCTGCAACATGATGGTGGTCATGATCAGCGGGACGAACTCGGATACCACGTTGTGGATGTTGAGTTTGTACAGCTACAGTAGTGAAAAGGTGGTCAGCCATTGCAGTGGAGAGCTTAACCTGGGTCTGATGGTCTCTCTACATTCTTTACATTAATTAATGAATCTGAGGGCTTTCCGGGGAGCATAAAGCAGCTGGCAGTGGAATTTCCAGGGAGCATAATGCAGCTGGCAGTGCGTGCATAACCATAGCTGTAACCCCAAGATGGGCACTGAGGAGAGGTTCTCACCTGGTACATGAGCACCACGATGATGGGAAGCTCTGCCAGCACCTTGAGCGACAGGGACCCTCGTGGGATGATGGTATGCTGGATGGACAGAGAGAGAGTGGGATGTGTCAAGGAGAGCAGGGTGGCGACGGAGGGGTCCCCAGGGAGCTCTCTCACCGTGCGGGTCTCGCTGTCCTCACGCTCGGGGGCCGTCTTCACCACCACTGATGTGATCATGCCCACCATCTCCGGCAGGGGAACCGTGTTCTCGGCAATCACCTGCGGGTTCTCGAAGTAACGTGCCTGCGGGGGGAGCAGGAGAGCTGTGAATGCAGCGTGACCCTCCATCGTGACGACACTCAAAACATCCCCTGGATGACCGCCGCCGGAAGACAACGACCCTGCCGACCCAATCATGGCTGCTCCACATGACTAAACTTACCACCACTTTGGGCAAGTCCTTGTAAATCTGCTTCACAAAGTCAAGGAAATGATGAATCTACAGAAAACATAAATTACGGGTTATTTTTACAGTAATATCGCGCGAAAACCACGCATGCAAATCATATACAAATAATACACCAGTATCATTCAGTATATTAAATACACTTATTTGTACTCAATTTGTACGCAATAACTCAAAACACCTAAACATTTCTTTGATTCATTGACATCAGGTGAATAATACAGTCTTTGCAAAAACACCCTAATTCAAAGCAAACCGAATCCAAAGTGTCACTCACCTCTTGGGTGATGGGCGGCCGGAACTGTTTGTGCAGCTCAATGATGATGCGCAGACATATAAGAACGTTCTCTTCGTTCTCAATCTGTCGGGAGAGACACGTGGTCAGGCAGCCGTCAATCATCGGCGGCCCCGCCCTCAGCCCCCACCTTCCGAGTCCTGCTGACCTCCAGGAAGCGGAACATGACAGACAAAATGTTCTTGGTGTGCGGCCGCAGGTGCTCGTTGGTGGGGATGCGGTGGATGATCTCCAAAACCAGTTTCCTCAGTTGCTGCAGCACAGACAGGAAGCAAAAGAGGAAGTCAGGAGAAAAAAGCGGGGTGCTCGCTACATAAACAGCACCAGTACCGAATGCCGAAGGGCGGACACTCTCTAGTAAGTGTGAGACGCACACGCAAACACGCACGCACACAGTTTCCTTCCTGCGCTCATCACTCACCTGAGCCGGCTTCTCCTGCAAGAACTGCACCTCTCCATCCTGAAGGAAGGTAAGGAAGCGTGGAATGATGTGCTCCAGGAAGGTGGAGTACTGAGGCGACGATGTCACGTTCTGGGCAGAAGCAAGGACCAGGTAAGCAGCAGGTAGCTCCGACTCTACAACGGCCATATGAGACAACTGTACCATCTAAACAACCCACTGCATACCTCGAAATTCTCGCTGACTTCCTGCATCATCTTCAGCTTGGTCTCGTCAGCTGTGTGGACAGGAGCAATTCAGCATTTCAAGGACAACGGGGCCCCTTTCTAGACGTGCCTATGACTTCCAGAGAAGCACTCAGATCTTATCAGTTTTACTTTCAGCGCCCAGATTATCAGGTACAATCTCTCTCTCTCTCACACTCGCGCACACACACACTCAGGCGTGCACGCACACACGTACCTGGCATTGGACTAAAGCACAATGCTCTCATCATATTGCTTCTCTTTGGCTGCAAAAACATTCAGTCTAACCATTTACTGAACTACCTGAAATCTACACAGGGTGCAAGGATAGTGCCTTACGTGTGTTGTTGTCTGTGAGCGCCGCCACAAACTGCAAGTATTTCTTCATGAGGGTGGTCTGGTCCACCACGGTGGGGCTGGGCGCGGGCGGTGCAAATGCCATGACTCACAGTAGTGTATGTGGGGACAATGACAGTAAGTGCAGACTCACAGGGAATTCATGTCCTCCACAAACCTAGAGCACAGAAGACCGCCAACTACACTCAGAAACACATTTTTGCACAATTAAATTTAGAGAACTTTTTGTTAAAATGATACCGACTGTCCGAATATTTTTAAATTCTCAACAGCATTCTGGGTCTAAACTTACGGATTAATTCAAAGAAACTTGAAGTTTTTACAGCCGGACATACTACCAGGGATATTCGGGTCATGCACCTTGCCCAGTGATGCCTCAGCAAGACTGCAGCCAGCAGCATTCGGGCTGCCAAAGGAGATGCGTAAATACTAGGCTAGCTGCTCCGACATTTACACAGATTCTTCAGGTCAAGGCTGCTTTTGCTAGGAAACGTCAAAAATAAAAACTTGTGCCAACCTTAACGATCAGCACCTTAAAGCGAAATCAAGTACAAATCAGCAAAGCAGCATTTTTCTGGTACCACAACGTAGAGTAAATAGGCATGATACGGCACAGAGGGGAGTTGCCCAAGTGCGTGCAATAATAGCGCGTTGGCAAAGGCATACAGTGGCGCCTAACAAAGACCAGCCAGCAGCCCGGGCTGCTCTCTGACAAGCACCCAGCATTGCACTTTCCAAGCAAGTGCCAAGAACGGTATCAGTCCACGCGAAATCAACAGAAACTATTCCACGGCCAACCATATAAGCACTAGCGCATCCGTATTCCCACACACGCATACGATCAATAGACTGTCCTGAAATTACTACCAGTTATGTCCGGGCCCCCTCGCCCCCAACTCGCACACGCACCGCTCGCCTTGCAAGAGGATCACGTAACATTGATCCCTTAGTCACAGAAGCTCAAATATTAAAAATGAAAAATATATATGTGCTACAGATTCAATCGCAAAGTAGACACGCCACGAAACATTACCAAATACAGCGCAATGGATAAATTACAGCATTTTTTTGCGAGGGATGGTCACATTGGAACTTACCCACCAAATCGACAGGAAAGAGTCCCGCTACAATTTCCGCCCATACGAGTGTAGAACCGGTGCATAATATCAAACCGCTATGAACCGTTTGTAAATTTTACTCAAAATTTTAGGAAACTAAAACATAAACGGTTATTATTACATTTCTATTGTTGTATATGCCACTTGGAGCTTTAAAAATATTGCATTTTTATGTTGCAAAATTTCTGAATATTAGGTTATTATGCGGCGGAAAGATATCCCCTTGTTGGCGGGTGTTGTTAGACCATCGAAAACGATTGTCTCTCGTCCATGTCGTCATAAGTAAACGACAAAAACAGACCAATCAATTTTGGGAATGCGCCACCGTGAGTTCCGCCCCTTGGCGGACGGAGCAGACGAAATGAATGGTATGTGCTGATGTTTAACACTCGCTCATTTTGGGCTATTGACTATTCTGAATTTCTGTGTGTTTGTTTGGGTTTGTTATAGAATTTGAATTTGATCGAATTTTACTCTCCATTTACCGCTTAAACTCCAGGTCAGTAGATGGCAGTGTGCACCACCGAGGTAGTTTAAATAGCCATTTAGATTTTACTGAAGAAGACGACAATTGAAATTGCAGACTTTTTATGGCTGAGATACAAAATTATTTTAGCAATGTTTGAGGTGCATTTTTCTATCAAGCAAATTAACTTAAGCAAATAAGACTGAAAAGTTTTGATGGTTCTTTCGCATTATTTTCTGTATTTTACAGCTCAACCGCTAGGTGGCAATGTGAGGCCGTCTTTGCTTTATGTTTCAAGGTCAGGCAGTTTTGTAAATTGCACCTGACTTGTGTTATTACGGTAGACCCCAATATATTTTCCTCCCATAATCCAATAGATGCATGTTATGGTTACAGACCGATGATGGAATCCATAGATGGAAAATTATCGCTTCTATCACCATGCAGCAGGAGTATGATTTGGCAGGGAATTATACTAAATGGAATAGGTTTCATTTTTTCTTCTTCTGCAACCTTTGACCTGCACTAATTGTGATTTACCAGCTTTCTAGATTTTGTCTTTTTAAATTCAGGATTGCACAACCTGGGTGAGATGTATGCATGTCATTTGGGAAAAAACACAAAAACTTTAAATTGATCAGTTTATATTTGTAAAATATCACAAAGCAAATCACTGGGAACAATGTAATACATAAACATGTAAATTGTCCTGATTTGTGTTTGTGAAACATATAAAAACTGTGTAAATCACTCTGGCCTACAGCATCTGCTAAACAAATAATGCCTTTTTTTGCAGCGAGACAGTTTCCATGGAAACAGGTGCTGAGTAAGTGTAGCTGTCATTAATTACCCGGTATCCCTTTCACATTGCACTGGGGATCTTTAACATCCATCCATCTTCCAATTGCTTATCTCTGTCAGGATCATGAGGGACCTGGAGTCTTTCCCAGGCAGCATAAAGCATAGAGCGGAGATTTACCCTGGATGGGATGTCAATCCAGGGCTCACTCACAAGAGACAATTTAGCGATGCAAATTCTCCAGTTTTATCTTTGGAGCACAAGGAGAACTTGAAACCTTCACAGGGAAGGCAGGCAGGATACATACCCCCAATGCTGGAAGTGTGAGGCAACTGTGCCCTGAGTTATTTGTAACCCCTGCGCCCTGAGTTATTTGTACCCCATGTGCCCTCAGTTATTTGTACCCCATGTACCCTCAGTTATTTGTATCCCCTGCACCCTCAGTTATTCATATTTGAAGTTATCATTTGAACATAAGAAATTTATAAACTAGAGGAGGCCATTTGGCCCAACAGGCTCATTTGGGGAGAACTTTAATAGCGCAGAGTTTTTAAAATTTTATCCAGCTCTGATTTAGTGAACTCAGTGTTTTAGATTGCAAGCTCATATACAGTTATATCCCTCCACCATGTGAAAATTCTCGCCCCAGACGTTTCTTACGAGTGGCTCCCCAGTGGTGAAAAGAGCCGGCAAATCACATCTGGTCCCTAGATTTCCTCTCCGCCTCCAAGAAGCACCTCAAGGCGCATCTGTTCCAGGAACACCTCTGGTAGATAGACGACATCACTGTACTTTCCCTGAATGCTCGTAATGTTGCATTTTGTCTGCTGATTTGAATAGTCATCTTACTGGGAATCTTGTTTTGTTTGAAGGATGCCGTATAGCTGTTGCCCTACTGCTCTCCGCATGTAATGGGTCCTTCACTGGAAGCTCAGTCTAGTTGCACTTATGCCTGTTTAGCTCCTTGACAGTTGTATGTTTGTAATCTGCTACCTGCCACATGTGGAAGTTTCATTGGTCAGAAGTGTCTGCTAAGTAAAGTCACCCCAGCATTTGAGTCAACCACCCTACACTCTCAGAAAAAAGGGTAAATTTGTGTACCTTTGCTAGTCACTGGGGCTGTACCCTAAAGGGTCTGCCAGTTGCAGTTTTAGTTGTAGGCAATTATACCGTTTAAGGTAGAGAAAATGAATCTAAGGAACACTGGTGGGACATTAATGCTGTTTTTAATTTTGGGATGTTCCTCGGAGTCCATTTTTATATGCCACCGGTGTGTGAATGCGTGTATGAATGGGTGAATGTGAGGAATAACTGTAAAGTGCTTTGAGTGCCCAAAAGAGCAGCAAAAATGCACTATATAAATGCAATCCATTTACCATTTATATCTTAAAAGGTACAATTACAAGGGTACAGTCTCAATGACAAGCAAAGGTACAAATTTGTACCCCTTTTTCTGAGGGTGTATAAACACATATATTTTTTTAACTCAACTACACCTTGTTTTGCTAATCGATACCTCACTGACTTTTTATACTAATTATCTTAATTACGTGAGCTGGTGGTGAAATTTAACAAACCCGTGGGATGGCTGAGGTGCCCCTGAGGAGAGGCTGGGGTGCCCCTGAGGAGAGGCTGGGGTGCCCCAGAGGAGAGGCTGGGGTGCCCCTGAGGAGAGGCTGGGGTGCCCCAGAGGAGAGGCTGAGGTGCCCCAGAAGAGAGGCTGAGGTGCCACAGAGGAGAGGCTGAGGTGCCCCTGAGGAGAGGCTGAGGTGCCCCAGAGGAGAGGTTGGGGTGCCCCAGAGGAGAGGCTGAGGTGCCCCAGAGGAGAGGCTGGGGTACCCCAGAGGAGAGGCTGAGGTGCCCCAGAGGAGAGGTTTGTGGACCGAACTGACGTTCATCTAGCCACCCAACTAGATATCAGTAACTTTTTGGAGAACAGACTTAATTTTTATAGTTTTTATTTTATTATTTATAAAAAATATGTTCTAATGTTAAAATGTGCCTCAATCTGAGCAAATAAACACTTCCTACCCAGATACATAGCTGACAATGGTTCTGTAGCCTACATGTAAATGAAAATCAAGATCAATGGTAAATATAGCATTTTAAAATACCGGTACTTGTTTTATATTTTTGTGTAATTTAATATTTCCTCATATATTTATAAAACAGACTAATTGTTTGAAATACTTATACAATTAATCAGAAATTAAATCAAGAATAATAATTTCGGAGTTTTGCGTTACTATTAATTGGGACCGTCTAGGTGATATTGACTCATGTTAAACATTTTGGCATAAATGCGATGTTTATGTTCCTCATGTTCCCTGTAACCATCTTCAGACGAAGCAAAACCAATTCTCATTGTTTGTGTGGAATATTCAGGTACCAGAAATTTGACCAAAACCTAAACCTAGAACGGCCAGATAAAAGCTCGGGTGGAAGAAAGCAGGTCTCGCAGTGTGTTTCTGACCCACCTGAAGTCCCATCTCCAAGGGTTTTGTTTTATTGACTAGACCAATAAACACCATCTCAGCATCTCCACCACGTACCCCTGGCTCTGGTATAAAATTTCAGGGTCTAGCTCCATCTATGGCTCTTGGAGAAGAAAATATCTGATGTTATTATTCATAGTTTTCTGGTTTGCTGGCGGCTTAATTTTAGCTCAGAACGAACATTTTCTGATATGATTAATATTTGCGGATTGAATATCGTCAGTCTGTTATAGGTGCCAAGAATTAATAACAATGATTAACACATCCAAGCATGAGGCAGTAAGGCATTTGTGTCACAGTAAGAAATATGGGCAGTAAATTACTAAGGCGACAAATTATAACACTGCTATAAATGTCTAGTTTGCCCCTGCATTAAATTTATTTGAATGGAACGGGCAGTGTTAAGAAATATCTCTTCCTTTTTTCTCCCCTTTTTTATATAAAATTTTGCATGTGTCCACTTACCCAGGACACGTGACAGCTGACGGTAAACATCACATCAAGCGATGTACAGAAATTCAGCACCGTAATGTTATTCGCCTCTCAGCGATCTTTTCTGAACGGCAACCAGAACAAAACGCTAAGGTTTGTAGCGGAAATGCAATATTTAGGGGCCGACTTCTTCAGTAGCGCCACGAAATGACCCTCTTGGAGCAAGTGAGATTACACGGCTGAGATTTCAAACCCGCCGATGAGATCACAATTCATCTTTCATAATAAATAGTGATGCTTTACCGCCTGCAGCTCTTCATAACCTGTGCCAGTACTGACATGGCTCAGCAACTTAACTTAACTAAAAATGTTGCGTCTTGTTGAGTAACACGTGTCATATAATCTGTTCTCCAGTCGGGGTATTCCTCCCCAAATCAATACTGCTTCTGTCAAGATTCTCTCAGATGTTCATGAAAGCTACGATATGCGCAGTTCTTGCCAAGGGCAGAGATGAAGGTAAATTGGCGTCTTAGCTGGGAAGACATTTGATCATTAGTTTTATGGACGCAAAGACCCATGCAGTCCCAGCTGGGGACCTGCTGAAGAGCCCACTATTTCATTAATCTAGCTGCTGACTTTTTAATTTTGATAGTAAAAACCTGTGTTCTGACTGCACCTTTAGGCTTCACAAGTACGGGGTGTATTTGTGACACGTTAGGAGGCTAGATGCTGCACACAGTCATTATATAATGTGGATACATTTGAGCCCCTTTAGCGTTCTATATAGTCAATGAATAATGAATGAATTAGGTCATTTTCAGAAGGATTAAAATGAAAAGATATATTTTTTAAGTGTAATGTGAATACAGAAATGAGTCAATTTAAACAGGCAGACTGGAAAAGTTTTGCTTAAATTTAAATAGGCCTGCTTGTAGCCGAGAGCCGGGGAAAGTTCCGGTTATTATCATGAGAACAGATTACACTTGATGTTAAAGTGGGGGGAAAAATAATTTTGTTATAAAATGATTTATGGTTGAAGTTATCCGTTTCTTTGTCGCCATTAAGAACCGAAAGTGGAGTGTTTAGTGCTAGATCATGTTTGTTCTTAAAAACAATCGATCCCACAGAGAGGCTCCCCTCATGTGGCCAGTCTCGCACAGGACAGAGTCTCACATTTGGTCACGTACACAACTTCAAGGGGTCAAATGCCGCATCTCATACGATTCCAAAAACGGGGCTTCACACGGACATAGAAAGCAATCCCCAGCAGTGCAGAGAGCAAAGCCGACCATAAAGTTAACCATAGGCAGAGAGTAAAGCCGACCATAAAGCCGACCATAGGCAGAGAGCAAAGCCGACCATAAAGCCAACCATAGGCAGAGAATAAAGCCAACCATAGGCAGAGAGCAAAGCCAACCATAAAGCCGACCATAAAGCCAACCATAGGCAGAGAGCAAAGCCGACCATAAAGTTAACCATAGGCAGAGAGTAAAGCCGACCATAAGCAGAGAGCAAAGCCGACCATAGGCAGAGAGCAAAGCTGAACATGAGCAGAGAGCAAAGCCGACCATAAAGCCGACCATAGGCAGAGAGCAAAGCCAACCATAAAGTTAACCATAGGCAGAGAGTAAAGC
>JABFDZ020000049.1:12561035-12576233 GCA_019775955.2 Pollimyrus isidori | reverse complement strand
AAAGCCGACCATAGGCAGAGAGCAAAGCCGACCATACATAAACAGTTACATATATACATATATGTAACAGTTTTATTACCTTGGAAATAGTCTGTAGGGTTTGTAAACTGCCCCGGCGCTTTTGATGTAGCTAATTTTGGATTTATAATGGAGTAACATAGATTTGGCATGAGATTTCTTGCATGCATGAGAGTTATCAACCCCGGTATAGTTTCACAGTAAATCTTACTCTACGGTACCTTGATATAATCGCGCAGAGACATCAGTTTGTTTAAACACTTGACCGAATCAATTATAGATAAAAATCAGCGGGTCACAAAAAGCAACATATTTAGTCAAATTGCTTGAACACATTTTTAAACAAGTTGTCAACTGTTTCTACTGAATACAAAAATTTTTTTTTTCTCTGCTGTTGACAAATTCAGTTGGGTGACACTTAGGCTTCTCTTTTTTCCCTTGATTCCGTGTGAAATGAAATATGGCTGCCAGCTGGCCCTGCTCTCTGCCAGGGGTTGAAGCGATCAATATTTCAGCAGGAGGTGGTGGACTGTTAGTTATTCTGTTAAACTGAAGCGGCACTGTACAGTCCTCCAGCCCCTGTGTCTGTACTGTGGACCCTCTCCAGTATCTTTAACATGAATCATTAATCTAGAGCTACTTTTATGTTTGCTCTTGAGTGACTGTACATTTGGTTACCAGTCCATCACACCCTACTTTTATATCTGCTTTGAGGCTGAAATAGTCTGCATGTGCGTACGCGCGCGCGCGCGTGTGTGTGTGTGTGTGTGTGTGTGTGTGTGTGTGTCTATATGTCAGCCAAAGCTGGTCCCAGGGGGGCAGTTGGTTCGTGGGCTGGCAGAAATGATCATGAGGGAGCCCCCATCCACACACCACCACCCCCACTCTGCAAAAATTATTGTAAAGAACATAAGAAATTTACAAACGAGAGGAGGCCATTCAGCCTATCAAGCTCGTTTGGGGGGAACTTGTTCTGATTTAAAGGAACCCAGGGTTTTAGCTTTTTCTACACTAACAACAAGACTATTCCATACTCTAACTACGTGCTGTGTAAAGAAGTGCTTCCTCAAATCCAGTTTAAAATGTTCTCCCATAGAAGTGTCGTGTGTGTGCATGTGTGTGTGTGTGTGTGTGGACCAAATAATATGAAAACCTGTTATTATGATATTGTGGGGACCATTTATTTCTATAAAAATGTCAAAGGCTTGACGGCATTTTTTGTTTCGTTTCTGTTGAATGTTACTGTTGAATGTTACTGTTGAAGGTTAGGGTTGGGTAGGGTTAGGGTGTCATTGATGGGATTAGGATTTCGCCCATAGCAATGAATGGACTGTCCTGACAAAGATTAGTACAGGTCTTTGTGCGTGCGTGTGTGTGTGTGTGTGTGTGTGTGTGTGTGAGAGAGAGAGAGGCTGTGTATTTCTTGGCTGTATGTGTAAGGTTTGTATATGGGGACAATATAAGGATGTGAGTATGTTGAGTAATGGGTGTGTAGGTCTCAGTGCGTAGATGATGTGGTATACCTGTCCTCTAAAGACACAGAAACGGTGCTGGGGGGGAGGGGGTTGGCTGATCATCTGCAACCGTGGGGCAATTTATTCACACATAATGACAGCTGGCTGAATGGAATCATTTTTTGATAGTTGGAGGTATGCTATCTGAAACGGGCATGGCAGATGATTGGTTTGTTTTGTGGGGCTATTTTAAAGTTAGTTTTTCCCTTTTTCATTGTTAAAGGGGATCACGTCCTCATTTTTTGCTCTATTTCTCAAGTAAAATTCTTTTCTTTGTCCAGCCTTTGGCACCTTGCCCCAAAGCATGGAGCGAGTAGTTAAAGTAGGTGAAGCTTTGTATGCATGTAATGTGCCTCTGAGAATCGTGAGTCAAAGCTCCTCATTTGCCGCACCCAGTTACTCAGTTTGTCATCCAATGAGCTGCAGATTAAACGCCACACGGCGCTGCTCTTCCGGCCCGTAAACAGTTTCTGGAGCCCCGTCACTGTCGACTACGTCACCGCGTGCTGTCGGGGGTTTAAATGGGTAGCCTGTGTTCCACAGAAAAGAGGCTGTTTTGTTGCCCCTGGAAACTCCTTTGATGAGTGACCCTTAAGCTCCACACAGGACTGATTCATATTTCATAGAACTCAGCAGCTCTAGGCTTCGCACTTCGAACCTTTTACCGACAACAGCGTAGGATCTGTAAGTAAGTGGGCCCCGGCAGACCCCAGCAGCCCCACAGATCTCCCCAGGCTGCCTCACCATGGGGCCCTCTGCACACCCAAGCCTACACGGCTTCATTTTACATTCCCACCTCTACCCGGCACCTATCCACCACGATCCGTTGGAGACTCACAGCTGATGATGTCCACCTCTCACCCTGTCTTTATCCCCAAGCCTTCACCAAAATCTCTGCCCCAAATCCATATTCTCGCCTTCCACCTTGCAGCATTGTTTCCCATTACTCAGATCACTTGTGGGGGCCCCAGGGGTTTGGAGGCCCCCTGCTGGCCACAAACAGCCACTGCACTTGGGGAGTGAATTGTTGATAGAGCCCCAAAAGCTGTCCTCTACTTCAGCTTCCATCCATCTCATTCACTCACAGTCTCTGATATATAAAATCAGATACCTGATAAAACTTTTCTAAAATTAGCCATAGGTGTGTGCTTGCAGCCTGGAAGGCGTTGGCAGCCCGTCCTGGTTTGTCCCCTGTCTTTGGGCCATAGCTTCTGGGATAGGCTTTGATCCCCCTGCGACTCTTAGCAGGACAAGTGGTTACAGAAAATGTGTTGGTTTGTCGTAATACTGGTGAGTGGATGGGAATGCATTGGTTTGTCATAATACTGGTGAGTGGATGGGAAAGCATTGCTTTGTCGTAATACTGGGAAGTGGATGGGAATGCATTGCTTTGTCGTAATACTGTTGAGTGGATGGGAATGTATTGGTTTGTCATAACACTGGTGAGTGGATGGGAATGCATTGGTTTGTCATAACACTGGTGAGTGGATGGGAATGCATTGGTTTGTCGTAGTACTGGGGAGTGGATGGGAATGCATTGGTTTGTCGTAGTACTGAGGAGTGGATGGGAATGCATTGGTTTGTCATAACACTGGTGACTGGATGGGAATGCATTGGTTTGTCGTAACACTGGTGAGTAGATGGGAATGCATTGGTTTGTTGTAATACTGGTGAGTCGATGGGAATGCATTGGTTTGGCATAATACTGGTGAGTGACTGGGAATGCATTGGTTTGTCGTAATACTGGGGAGTGGATGGGAATGCATTGGTTTGTTGTAATACTGGGAAGTGGATGGGAATGCATTGGTTTTCTTAGCACTGGTTTATTTCTGCGAGGTGTACCAACCTGCAGCTCCAGAACTGGTAACACACGGTTATGACAGAACACATCTTCTCTGGCAGAAGTAATCCAGTCGGTCACCCCTCCCCTTTCTCTGCCGCTTCTCTCCTCTTCAAAGCGAAATCCACCAGGCAGAGCGAGCTAAAGCCACAGTAGTGCAGCCTGTGAATGCTGATGAGCGAGTATCTTACTGCGTATGAATGTCATACTGCTATCTTAATATTTGTATCGTCTGTCTGAAAATTCTTGCCATTTTCGCACCCAAGGTAAACAAGCATGACATGCGTGGGGTGATCAGCGACGGACGAGACTCCCGTTCCCTTCTCTCACGCCCCTGAACGCACGACCTTGATCTGTCAGTGCCCTCCCTCGAAATGTGCCTGTCTGGTATCCACGCCGGAGAATGCCGGGGGGGCAAGAGGCGAGAGCATCACAGCCGCCGACTGCGCCGGCCATCGGCAAGGCGCCAGCTAGCTTAAAGATTCATGGGGGCTTGGCGTTAAAACCACGGGCACGGCTGCACAGGTGCGCATGCGTATGTGGAAGGCGCGGCGGATCTCAGGGCTGCGGACGGGATTAATAATGCAACAAAGCTCAGAACGGAGCTCACTGCCTGAGCCCGTTTTAATGGATTTACTCCAGCTGTGGCCAGCAAGAGCCTCCAAAAACCAAGAGGGGGAAGATCAACACAAAGACCAACTGCAGAGTCAATGAGCCCTTTACTCCAGAGGAGAACACAGATCCCTGCCCCAGAAGAACTCTGGGACGCAGATCAAACGACATTGTCTGTGAGGGAAATAATACTGGCAGGATAGTTACTCTCTGACTGCTATCCTTGGAACGTTTTGGAGTGAAACTAATAAATGTATAAACGCCAGTGGGCTGCTGTGTGCTTCCGAGTTTTCTTGCATCTCAGTCTTCTCCTATTCTTCCCCATCAGCTGAAGAAACAGTGTAAGGAACAGCCATTTCAGTGGCAGGAAGACATAAGGCTCTGATCCATAGCGAGCTCAGGTCTGTGCACGGCGCTGGTTCTCTGTTTTTGCCATGCGAGGCAACTGTCAGGAGTTTGTAGAATTCGAGCGAAACCAACAGATACTTGTGGCTTCTGTGTCCCTTTTAGAAAAGTAGGAGGCAACATTGAAGGTGTTATATACACAGGCACCCGATGTTGACTGTTTGATGTCGGTCTTTGGTAGAACCAACTCAAGCTCGCCAGTTGCCAGCGCGATCCTGAACGTCTTACTGCCACATCTACATATGCCCGTGTCTGTGCCGGTACAGTGGGGTCATGAATGTCCAGACATCTCACAGAACCAGAGCAGCATGCAACGTGTGTTTCAGCGACGTGGATTTCTCCATGGGTCAGGCCGTTGCGCAATCATCACGCTGTGATTTGCACGGGGACTGAGCACAAGCGGTGAGTCAGTTTCCCAGATGAACGGTTGCATCCTCGTGCTCGTCCCTCACGCTGATGGAGCGTTTGATGCACAAAATGTGCTTCTTCCAGAGAAAAAAGGTTGCCTCATACATTACGACTCAAATGTCCCAGTTCTGCTCTGAGATTTGGTCCATAACCATAAATTCCTACAAATAATATCTTCCCAGGAACAGCCACCCGGATCCTGGAATCATTCATCTCCAAGACATGGTCACTGCTAAATGTATAAATTGTTTAGCTCCCTATATCCTCCTGAGTCTCCACCCATTCATTTATGTCCATTGCAGTGGACATTTTGTTTTTGCATCTATCTTTTCACTGATGTTAGGAAACATATTTATTCCTGTTGTACACTAAACAGGACATGCTGTGAAATTAAAAATAATGAAAAATAAATTTGAAAATATCTAATTTGTAAGATGTCATATTTCCTCCAAAGACAAATAACCTACAATTGAAGGACACTCTTTTTCCTTGGGTCTCAGGAGGATATAGTAGTACTGTGACGTATTTAATCACCTACAAAATTAATTATAATATGACTAATACAGATTCAAGTGAAAGTCAAAAGACAATCATTGTGGATTCTAACAATTGTGGATTCTAAGCACATTGAGCTGTGAAATAACTGTTGTGGTAGATAAAGCATGAAATAGTGAGCTAACATTGGCACAGAAGGGAAAGGACAAAGTGTCTCACATCTAAACAGTCTTTGCTTCACGACGGCTCATCCATCCCCCGTGGCTCCTTGCTGCCCGAACGGCCAGCAGCAGTGGGTATAGCACATCTTAAAGAAGCCGGTGATGTCGCATTTAAAGATCATAATTATCATCGTGCTAGGCTCCGGCGAAACTGAAAACCTGGAAAAATTCAGAGCTCTTGAACATAATGTCTCAGAGGATTTAAACTGAGGTGAGGGGAAGAAAAAGTTTATGAGAAGAGAAGATGCGCAAGAACTCATCTTTCTGCGCAATGTTTCCATATTCAAGGTCAGAAACAAGCCATTCAACTTGGACACTTTGAAGGAAGTTATATAAATACTGGTCTGTTATAAAATTAAACAAAATTAATGATACATCACATATTATGAAAATCTCCAACATCTTTTCACATTTATTTTACATTTACGAAGTAGTATTTATTTTAGAAGTAGCAGTTTTGTATCATGTACTCTGCATTATAAATATACTTTTCTATACAAATTTTTGGGGGAAGATTTCTGTAACGATTTCTCGGTAGAATTCCTCCTTTTCTAATCTGCCTGTAATCTTCTTACCAAGAAAAGTTACATCTATCCTGAAAGCTTTGATCATGAATTCATTCACAGTTCAGTTTTTCAAAAACGCACGTGTTGAACCTCCTCCAAACCACTCACTGGTCCCCAGTTCCCTCCGTCTGACCGTGAGGCGTCGGCGTGGATGGGTCCAGGGTAAAGCACCGCAGCTCCGAGACGCAGGGCCACTTTTAAAATTATAACTTATCGGCAGGGTCAGGGTATATAGCACCTGAAATATAACCCCAACCTCCCTAACACCCCTTAACAACCACACAGACTTACAAAAGAATATTTGATGTGGATTCTGCGGGTGTGTGTGTGTGTGTGTGTGTGTGTGAGCCTGAACTCTAAAGAGAATGGTAAATTACTTCAGCTGTGCCTATTTTTTCTTTTTTTTTTTTTTCTTGCAGTCTTAACCATGTCAGACTCAGAGACTTGACAAGACATTATTCTTTCCTACGGCTATGATTGGAAGTTGGTCTGTGTTCGCATCCAGGCTCCAACAAACGAATGAATGAATGAATAAGTAAAGCAGTGCTACGTAAATGCGTCAAAACTATCACAAATTCATGCATTGTTCCCTGATGTTTATTGTGCCCGTTCTTTGGAATAACTGCAAAACATGCTCCATGGCGACAGCATTTCTAAGTGTGAATGAACCCTGCCGTACTGTGTCTGAATTCGTGTCCGGAATAATAAAACATGTGGCCAAAAAGCATTGGATTCTGGTCATTATGGGAGAATCTTCAAACACCGAGCACTGCCCCCCTGCATTGACATAAAAACTGGTTCAGTAATACCCAGCTGTAAAATGGGTTATTGAATACGGTAGCAATGCGCTGTGTCCTATATAGGACTACCTGCTTCGCACATAGATTACGTGACCTGCAAATAACAGGTACCTCTAATTAGGCGGGTGGCGTAGCAGAAATCTTCTAGCAGTGCATCTACTGACAAAACCAGGCAATGCACAAAAATACACACTTAAATTAACCCTGCTGGGTTTTCTGTGTGAAGTGAGGATCACCTAGGAGGATTCGAGAACACAGAGGTTGACTCAGATCAGCAACACAGCCACCTAGACGTAAATTCACTCCACGGGGTACAGTGAGCGGCGTGCTGAAGGAGGAGCCAGTCTAACAGCAGTTCAGAGCGAGTATGATATTGGAACATCTGGACCCGAGCTGAGGGATTGTGATACGCTGCCTGCTAGGTGTTTTGCAATATGATAATTCATTGACATACGCCTCATACAGCTTCGGTAATGGCAGTTGGCCCAAAGCCAACACCTTGTCACGGCTGCTAACTCTCACCCGACTCCCCATGTGACGTGATGAGTGAGTCAGGGAGCCGCACACGCAGGCTGCTGGGAAGTCACAAGCCGGAAAAATCTGTCGTACTGTTCCTGACATTATCTAAGCTGGCTGGTCATGCTTTGGCACCAAAACTCCATGGCCAACTGTCACACAGTCACTCAGACCCCGGATGACATATCCAGCATCCACCGTCCACGCTGAAATGACACTCACCGAAATAACACGATCTGAAATGACACTCACTGAAATAACACGATCTGAAATGACACTCACTGAAATAACATGATCTGAAATGTCACTCACTGAAATAACAGTCTGCCCTGCGATGAACTGGCTGGGATCCCATCCCGCGTTTCCCCAGTAATTCCTGGGACAGGTCCCAGACTCACTGGCACCCTATATAAGACAATCGACTACGAAAGACTCATGGATGAAATAGCATGAGCCGAAATGAGATTCACTGGAATAATATTCAACATGACCTGGCAAAAAACCCATGCTGTTCCCAAAAAACAGGACCATTAACAATAGCTCAAAGCTAAAGATCAATTTCAACACAGGCTGAAAAAGTTACTGTTATTTAATGTACAACATAATTCTAAGAGCCTTTGCTTCCCTTATTCAGTGTCAGACATCCCACAAATATTCATTTCAGTTGCATTTCAGATCCAAGACCAGTTATTGAACTGGTTGTTCAATATTCTGGTAATAAAGTCTGCTTACATGTGAAATATGCATTTTGTATATGAACATGTCACATGCTGGACGAAAAAGCTATATAAATTGATTAAACTAACCTAATTACTGCTGACATTTTTATAGCCCGTGTTTCCAATTACCTTGCTTTCCTGGAGGGCTGCTGTAGGATGTGTTAATGAATTTTTCCTGTGATATACAAATGCAGTCTGTATGCCCATTCGACAGTAATTGCCACACCGAGAAGTTATTACTCTTAGGATCGATAAGCATGAATTAATCAGAGAAGTCGTGTCTAAGTAAACCTGGATGGGGCTCTCCACACCATGACTCATCATCAGAAGTGGTGAATCCCGGTCCAGAGAGTACAAATCTAGACCAAGGGTTTGTTTCAACCAACCAGATGAGTCTAAAGAGTCACGGTCACAGAGCACTCAACTGGTTGGTTGAAACAAAATCTTGGTCTGCATTTGTACTATCTGCACCGGAAATATCAACTTCTGCTCACCATGGCTTAGATTAAAAGCATCTCCTGTCCTTCGTTCTGCACAACTCCACATCAACCGTTCACCCACCATCAGCTTCCAAGGTGCAAACCCTGTAGGACACAAAGATGTCAATGTACCTGAGGGCCACACGATGTTCAGTATCACATAGTAACTGAGTATGTAAGCTTTCAAAGTCCAGGATATTTCATGTGACTACCAGCCCGGATGGAGAAGGTTCTGGAACGGACCTGTGGGTGTGTGGTTGGGACGCTCACATCACCCGTGGTTTCACTGCCATGTGGGAGAGCCTTACGGACACCACAGAGCACGCTACAGATATTATGTAAGCGTCAGCTGCGAAATATGTTGTTTACTTGCTGTTGAGTAACACAAATCAGATATGACATGATACTGCAGGCAGTCTAATCCTTACTAATAGCAGATGAGCGGTGACTTGTTGAAGGGTCATACTATGGCAGGGGCTGCTGCAGGGGGACTTCACGTCAACCCTCACAAAGTCCACACACGACTCGTGAAAGCAGCTTAACATATTAAAAAAGAGAGTGGATATCAGCTTCACGTGGCAACAGCAAAGATCTTTGAGGCAAAATGTAGAATTTATCTTCTGGTTAAGATTGGTAAAAGCGTTCAACTCAAATTTAATCTTAAAGGTTTTTTCTTTCCATTTAACGTATAAAATATTTATAGACTTACATTTCAAGAAAGCTGTTTAATAACATGTAAAATACCATTTTAGGTATTCCCATCCGGATGGCATGTTAAAAACCTGTATTCATCATATTGGACTGTTAAACACACATTCATCTTTCAAACATTTATTCCATTGCAGGGTAGAGTGGCTGTTAAAATTATTAAATCAACATAAAATCTTTGTTTATTTTAATGATGGATTTTGGTGACAGATTTAACAATAAATAATTGTCATCCTTGTTTTGTGCTCTCCGTTGTTAGCTGTCCCAGTCCAGAGGAAGAAATTCTGGAGTAAGAAAGTTGTTTCTTGTGTTATCAGCAAAGAAAAGGATACATTGAGTAATCCGTGCTAAGAAAGATAATTTATTGTGTGGAAAGTAATTCAAGAACTTTGATGCTCTAAAGATATTTCTGCAGTTGTTTTGATCCATTTACTAAATTGAATAATTTGTTGAGTAAACGTACACTGTCACCTCTCATGCCTAAAAATGTCGTGGACAGACCAAGGTGAGGTGGATTTTTTTTATTTTTGTTTTCAGCATCAGTGAAAAGAGGTTGTGTTTAGCACCATCTTGTATACTGTGGAAAAAGCTGCTGCCATCTCTCCTAGCAGTGTTACACATCAAAGGAACCTGCCGCCTTTTGAAAAGCAATTTGATTTTCAAAGCATTTACTGCCTTCCACCCAGTGAAATAAAAATAGGAAAAAAATAACGCCTGATGTACATTTGCTGCAGATGATGACAGACAGAACAGGCAACCAGCTGGCGTCAAATGTGTGTGTCGAGGCTCCAACCTGAGTGTTAATTCTTCCTTTGTTAAAATGTCAGACGTTAACCAGACAACACTGATCCTCTTTCAGATTACAGAGTCAGTGTCAAATCAGAGTCAAACCAGAGTCAGACTCATCTCAAATCCAACCCAGAAGCAGAATTCCTATTCAGTCTACAACAGACTGGCATCAGCATCCAAATAACAGTATTTTCAAGGTCAGAGTTGGCTAATAGTAGTATACAAAATCAAAGTAAATGTGTGAACCGAATGGGACAGTTAACAGAGAACAGAGGTCTGCACACTGCGGGGAAATGTCTGAGTGGAGAGTCTAATCCTACAGGGGCAGAGTGGGGGATTCCGGGCAGTGAGGGATTTTCTGGTTTGACGTGGAAGGGATAGACTGGAAACGAAACGTACTGGGAGTAAGGGGTTCTTGCTGTGCAATACAATTGCTTAAGGCATTCTGACACATTTCTGCGCAATATGGGTTTGGCATATTGGAATCTTCCAGGATGAAATATTAATGTTTATTTTACAGTGGAATTTAAGCAGCCGGGGAGGGAAGTCTGTGAGCCACATACTTGCACAACAGTTGGTGCCTCAAGAGTAGCTAGAGTTACTTTCTCAGTGGTACCAATGATGTGCATTTTTAAGCCCTTATAATAATGGAACCATGTAAAATCATTTTTCCTTTTTATTGCACATCTTGAATAATGTATCCAAAAAGACAGTATTTTTCATTAGCCATGCACATACTGCAATAAAGAGTCAATATAATCTTTTGGGATAGATTAATATCCTGTCTATGGTTAAAAGGGAGTTGTGGCCTTGCTCACACACCTAATGGGGATGTGACTATTGTCGAGGGTACAAACCAGCAATTTTCTGATCACATGTGCAGAGGCCCAACAACTCGAAGCACACATTATCCTACATGTATAACTACCAGAGACAGGATATTTTGTCTTTCACACCATATTGTGCAAATCCTATCCAATATACTACATGAAAATTTCAAGTGGATATAACTTGAGCTTCAGTCACGTGAGTCACTGCTGCTAGGACCTTTTACATATATATTCCAGATCTTCTATGTCAATAGCGGGTCAGCGTGTAACTCCACGGTTAAGTTGGGTCTTATCCGCAGGCTCCTGATAAATCACACAAGTCTTACGCTACAGTTGTAACCGGCACGATCCACCCGCACGCCATACGTCCGTACGAGCAGGTGACGTGTTCGCGCCCCAGCCAATCAGATGGATCTGCGTGATTGTGATAAAGCGCTGGCGCTGTAGTTTCAGCACCACAGAGCGGACAGCCTCACGGAGCGCTAATCCCCAACCGGCAGGATTTATACCGAGCACATTTACATTTTTTCTTTCCGTGATAAGTCAGTGTTTGTTCCGTAAAAGGGCTTTGTAAGCAGATAAACCATCTAATTTAGGATAACTGGAAAATCTGCAGGTTGTAGACATTTTAAATATTCTAATACAATCATTTCTAAATAAATTTCAACACCTCTAAGAAACCTCTTTTTGAGCTATTATTTGACTGTGGTAGTCTTAAACCCAATACTAGCTTTAATGCTTCCTTTAAAGTCTAGAAGATATGATTTTTATGATCCCCTTAAATTTAATGCACGTTAAATAGAATCCAACAGATTTATAAAATACTTTATTTTCCACTCTAGTTATTGGTGCTTTTGTGCTTTGTCTTGCATCAGGGACAGTCTACGCGTCGTAATGCATTATTTCTTAACGGGGTTGCTTTGCTTTTACGCACTTGGCAATAGGAGACTTGTGCTCTCCCAAGACATCGCAGGGTCCCGTTTTGTTTGCACGGCAATCCCGGTCGGTGCGGATCCAAACTGCGCGGTGCCTCCCAGTACCATGCAGGGCACGAGTACCCAAGACGAACAGCTTAGGGACACGGTACTGCAGCTCCGGGAGACAATCCTGCAGCAAAAAGAGACCATCGTCAACCAGCAAGGCTCCATCAAGGAACTGACTTCCAAACTTTCCCGTTGCGAGTCCGAAGCATCGCCTCAGGACGGGAGATCGAGAAGTCAGGGCTCCTGGAGGAAGGACTACAACAAGAACACCATGGGTGACCTTCCCCGGGACCCTATCGAGACCATCGACCATCTGGGGAAGACGATGCAAAGTCTGAAGGCAAGGTTGGAGAACTTAGAGGTGAGATTTCAAAGCTGAATTACACGTTGAACCAGCAACCGAAATGATTTTGGTCTCAGTATTCACAATTTAATGCATATACCCTTTAAGGACAACTCAAAATATAGCGTTATATTGCATTTTTAGTTTTGCGGTTTAACACCTAACTGTTAAAGCAATATACGATATGCAATATATCTTGCCTACAGTATAGGCTACCAATTATAGTGTATGTAACATTAGTTTCATGGCTTTTCTTTTTCAGTGTTTAGGTCTTAGGCAAAGCAGAATTACCCTACTCTGTGAAAAGTAAACTGCTTATGATTTTCTGATGAAATACGAGAGCAACAGATAAAAAATACATAACATTTGCCCTCTAAACTATTCTGCTTGCGATCCCCTTGCAATGTAACGCTGCAGCTACTTCGCACAGGGTCAGTATTCCTGACACACTGTTGTATAATAATACCCACATCTGAGTAGAATGTTTAAGGTCTTTAAGTCATTCTCATAAATCTGATCTAAGAATTGTGTTTAACAACATCCATCAGGTAATTCGTAGATTTAAAAGAGTACATGTATGTACGTGCCTGTACGTGGTGGTAGAATACGGGTGCAGGAAACATGCATGAATATGCTGTCTGAATTCACATGTGTAGACTTGCTTTATGAATGCTTTCCGTCTGAACATACATAGGACCTGTATGAATGTGTTCTATATGAATATTTTTGATTAATGTTTTTATGTGTCACGCACCTGTATGAATGTCTTCTGAATGAATACTCTGTCAGCTACCAGCATGAATTTATTCTGTACAGTATGAATATTTGTATGTCACATAACTGAATAAATGTGTTTTGTATGAATACTTGCATATGTCCAGTACCTGTATTAATGTGTTCTGTATGAATACTTGCCCGTGTCCGATACCTGTATGAATGCGTTCGGTATAAATACTTGCCTGTGTCCAATATCTGTATGAATGTGTTCGGTATAAATACTTGCCCGTGTCCGATACCTGTATGAATGCGTTCGGTATAAATACTTGCCCGTATCCAAAATCTGTATGAATGTGTTCTGTATGAATACTTGCCTGTGTCCGATACCTGTATGAATGTGTTCTGTATGAATACTTGCCTGTGTCCGATACCTGTATGAATGTGTTCTGTATGAATACTTGCCTGTGTCCAATACCTGTATGAATGTGTTCTGTATGAATAAGCATCTGCTTCTTATATAGATGTCTTCTGCCTGCATACATATTGGTTTTAACTGTAAAAAGGTTTTTGCCACATGCATTCAGTGGCAATTTTATTGATATCCTTACATAGCACCAGGCAACACCCCCTTTTCATACAAGAATCACTGTTCCTGTTAGCTTTCTCCAGCCTGTACTCCTCTGACCTCTCTCATCAACAGCTGCGACTGACCGGATGGCTTTTGTTTGTCACAGCATTCTCTGCTACCTCTAGACACTATAGTATGTGAAAATCCCATGGAGGTCAGCTGTCTCTCAGATGCTGGAACCACCACGCCTGGCGCCGATGATCATACCACATTAAAAATAGCATAGATCACACATCTTAACTATTTTAATGCTCACCCATGAAGCAATAAAACTTGTCACACTGCTTGCTTGCTGTATATATTCTGTTGTAGCCAGATGACTTCTTGTATGTGTCAAGGAGCAAGTGTGCCTAATAAATCGGCCACTGAGTGTACTCAGCATATGGCTCAATTTGATTGATCCATCCAGCTTCCACCTGCTTATCCTAGTAAGGGCCGCATGAGAGTTCATTTAATTACGTACCGATCCCATCTGAATAGGGTTATATCTGCTGTGTTTTCCTTACAACTCATTACCTTTCCTAATAGAGAATAATATGTCATTGTCATGGTGACTTTGCCCCCTGTTTCTACCACTGACTGTGACTGTAAGTTGGAGCCTATTTTCTTAGTCATACTGCTTTCACACATCCGCTGTACCCTCTGCTAAAGCTTGTAATTTGTAACTAAAATGATCACCAATAATGTCACGTTGGGATTTAATGGGCCAGGGCAGAAATCTTTTGCCCGCTACCTACCCACCTCTTTAACCCCAGCTGCTGCGAGCAGTAGCTGCCACAACTGCCCAGATGCTGGTCCTGGAAAGACAAAATGATGATGACTTTGGTTTGTAGCCATTTGACTGAGCTATTGTCAGTGTGTCCATGTGTAGGAGGGAGAGAGAGGATCACACACTTCAGTCAGCAGAGCAGAAGGCCTTTTGTTGTCTGGGTACAAGATTCATTTATGAAACGTCTTTTGACTGCATTATTTTTTGAAGGTCTCCCCCAAGGTAGAAACTGTCAGGAAGGGAAGTTTTGTATAAGCTTTAGTTGAAATGACATAACACAGTGGGTCATTGGTCTAACCTGTTTTGTGTTATTGGAGAGAACATAACTACAGTAAAACTCTATCGGTCTATGAATAACTCTGCCAGCAAACATGCCAGGGCGTGTGTGTTAATGGGTGATAATGCATGATTACTGCACCAGAGCATGTAATAGTTGGTTGTGACTAATTATTTTTTCATGAGCAATTCAGAAAGCAGTGACTGATAACTGCTTTGCTCCACCTTCCAGCAGCAGCAGCAGGTACGCATGAACACGTCCGGGGCGTCTGTACCTCACGACCTCCGGGAGCTGCTGAAACAGAGGCTGGGTGACCTGGAGAAGCAGCTTCTGACAAAGGTGGCCACACTGGAGCAGGATAAGACGCAGCTTTACAATGAGACGGCTGCCCACCGCCACCGTACAGAGGCTACTCTTAACTCCCTGCTGGAGCGCATTACTGAGCTGGAGAGGGGTAACATTACCGTCTGTCTGTGTTACACGCAAACATTACTGAGCCAGAGAGGGGTAACATTACCGTCTGTCTGTGTTACATACAAACATTACTGAGCCAGAGAGGGG
>JABFDZ020000049.1:12549240-12560428 GCA_019775955.2 Pollimyrus isidori | reverse complement strand
CTGTGTTACACGCAAACATTACTGAGCCAGAGAGGGGTAACATTACCGTCTGTCTGTGTTACATACAAACATTACTGGGCCAGAGAGGGGTAACATTACCGTCTGTCTGTGTTACATACAAACATTACTGAGCCAGAGAGGGGAAACATTACCGTCTGTCTGTGTTACATACAAACATTACTGATCAAGAGAGGGGTAACGGGACAGTCTCTCTTTCTCAGAAATCTCATTTATTCACAAAAACAGAGCCTATAATATCATCACAAATTTGAAAAAACAACAAGTGAAGTTATCTAACACAGGCATGACTGCACATAGAAGGATGGTGTGGGTACCTGCTTTGTAAACACCTGCCCCATTTCTACCTGCTTTGAAACACCTGCGTCACGAACATGCTGTCCGCTTCCTCGTTCACGCCTCCTGTGTACCCCCCCCAGCACTGACTCAGGTTGCCCCGAGCGACAGCAGACACCGTCACGCCTGGGGCAAGTTTCACACTCTTGATTTTTTTTGTGCCAATTTACCTGCATCGCCAGACCCCATCCAAACCCCATCTCATTGGAAGTCTAGTTTTCTGCAATCGGCAATGCTTAATCCACAGTCGTGAATAAAGAAAAAGTAGATATTTTATTAATGAGTGTCTGTTGCACGCTGCCTGTTGTGTGTGCATGGCTATGCCCTGGCCTGCTATGTGTGGCTTGCAAAGCAGGAATAAATGCAAAATAGTTGTAAAATGCATGCAATATTATTATTTTTAGATTATCAGCATATGTGACACAACAGAAAATACCCTAATGCCAATACAAAACTTTGAATTGAATTCCCATTAACAGGCTGCACCCTTATATTCCATTGTCTGAATGTTGACACGAGACTAAAATCTCTAGCTGTGGCTCAGTCAATAAGAATATTAATCAGTGTATTGATAGGGACATTTGTGAAGAATCATCTGTACAGCAGCCAACTGACACGTGTGATTTTATGCATGTATGGTTTGAGACAGCAGATGCCAGCGGATAATAAAGGCCGTTTGGTTGCCTGCAGGTAACTTCGGACTGAAATCCTCGGAGGATTTCAAAATCTCTCTTCCGCTGCGCACAAACTACCTGTACGGCCGCATCAAGAGCAGCTTGCCGGAGATGTATGCGTTCACCGTCTGCATGTGGCTCAAGTCGAGCTCCGGGCCTGGAATCGGGACCCCCTTCTCTTACGGGGTCCCAGGGCAGGCCAACGAGATAGTGCTGATCGAGTGGGGGAACAACCCCATAGAGCTGCTGGTCAACGACAAGGTGAGTGATACCTGGAACCGCCAGAAAACCTCAGGACAGTAATTTTCCTGCCATTCACAGCGGCTCTCTCATTGTTTCTGTCCTAGTTTTTTCATTTTTTTTAAACCTGCTTACTTTTAGCTCACTTGCTTACTTTTTTAGCTTTTTATAGAAGACCATTTTAGCGGCGATATTAAGGTTAAGCAGCCTGATCAATGGTTCTAGAGCAGCTCAGGTCCAGTGGATCCTACCAGGAACCAATTAATCCCAAGTTCTTAGTCACTGTGACTGCTACTGCACTCTTAACTCATCTTATACTTCAATACCCTGGGACAGAACGTGTCTGACAAAACATCTGAGGGTAGATTGGGGAACGTGAGGAGAACATCAGAAGGATGTGTTCTCAGCCCCTCTCAGCAATACCGCACCTCTCCTCACGACCCAGTATCCTTGATAGTTCATTATTTATAGTTTTTTATAATGTTAGCACCCAAGGTCACTCCCACATGACGGATTCGGTTTAGAAAAGTCTCATAATCGGCTGCTTTAGATTAGGGGAACGTGTGAGATTGTTCCTTGAAGGGCCTGAATGCGGCCGTGCTGCAAGAGGTGATAATGGAGGCCCCACCTGAGTCACAATGGGAGAAAGGGAGGTGTGTGCGATGGCCTGCTCAGTGGGAGGCGTGGGAGGCGTGGGACAGCTCTTCTGATTGGTCAACCCTTTAGTTAACGAGCCCGTATGCAGGAGCGATGTCCACTGGGCACTCTGTGTGATTATAATGACCATAACACCCTCCAGCAGATACAAAGAGGAACGGGCTAGTGGGCCTGAGGGAGCACGGGTTCGGCAGGATTCGGGAAAACTGCCCGCGTCATTATTTCCGCCCACAGGTGGCCCAGCTGCCCTTGTCCGTGAGCGACGGGCGCTGGCACCACGTGTGTGTCACCTGGACGACCAGAGATGGGCTGTGGGAGGCATACCAGGACGGCGAGAAGCTTGGCTCGGGGGAGAATTTGGCCCCCTGGCATCCAATTAAGCCAGGAGGAGTTATTATCCTGGGACAGGAGCAGGTGAGGACTGTCACCTCCCAAAGTCTCACATAGCCGCTCTCACGCAAACATACATCCTATTTCAGCCCCCTCCCCTTCTCATTCAGTACCCCCCGCCCCCCACCGACACGCCCATGCAGCCTTGGTGTCTCCCTGACACCTTCCCATTGAAGAACAGGTAACAATCTGAAGAGCGAATTGCCAAAACTCACTCACTCTCCGGGATATGATTTCAAGAAAAATTTCAATGGACTTAACTGAGGACATTTTTAAATTTAACGATAATCATTGGATTATGTGGCGATTGAGTGAGTTTTGGTTCCCGAAATATTAACGTATGATGAGGAAGGACTTTATGTTATTGACGGCTTCATCTCAAAGACAACAAAAAAATAGACTGAGTTTTAGGAAATTTGCTCTCCAGTTATCCTCAAGTCCCTCTTGCTGTTTGAATAATAATGGAAACAGGTTGGTAGTACACTGTATCTGAGATTGTTTTGCGTGTGCCAGGATACCGTAGGCGGACGCTTCGATGCCACCCAGGCCTTTGTCGGGGAGCTGAGTCAATTCAACATGTGGGACCGTGTGTTGCGGCCGGCAGACATTATGGGAATAGCCAACTGCTCATCTTACATGCCAGGCAACATTGTGCCCTGGGTCAGCAGCAACGTGGAGGTCCTCGGTGGAGCCACCAAGGGACCCCTGGAGATATGTGAGGACCGCCTCTTCGACTCTTAGAATTTCTGGGGTTTGGAAGGGTGCCAAACCGACCTAACACCCTTCCCCCAGGCTCAGGCTGCACTAGACAAACCCCAAGTGTCTACTGGGAAAAAAAAAAAAAGTCCTTTCCTCAAGAAGAGCAAGTGAGAAGTGCTATGGTGCTCTATACGTCTGTTCAATGCGCTTCAGTGATTGGTGCGTCTTTTATGACGGGCTTCAGTGATTGGTGCATCTCGTATTATGGGCTTCAGTGATTGGTGCATCTTTTATGATGGGCTTCAGTGATTGGTGCGTCTGTCATGGGGGTGGGTCGGCTTGGTTTGGTCGGGGGTGTATATACAGAAGCATACTTACACTTACACAGTGTTTAACTACATGTCTGTCCTGCTATTCTTTTATATTCTGGTTCTTTGGTACAATTTATGTCAAGTGACTCCTAAATTCCACCCAGACCAAGCATTGTACAATCATGAACTGATGTTTTGTTGTTTTATTATTATTATAAAATACACGAATTTGAATGTCAACTGACGTTTGTACTGATATACTGAAAAATCGGCTAAAGCTATAAACTACTAAATGCTCGTTTGTATTGAGTCTGTGAAGTGACAGGGAGTCGTTCTGTGACTGAGCGAGGGGGTAGCTTCGGACACAATTACCTGAGCAAAAGCCCCCAGCTCAGCCACCAGCTCCCTGCGGGTCTGTACCAGGACCGGCAGTCTGGCAGGAAATGGGGTTTCGGCAGGACAGGCGGAAAGAAACCGCAAGGAAGTTCAGAATCTGTGTGAATTCAGCCCCTATGCAAGTCAGGCAAACTGGAAGCAATGGGAGGCTGAAACGATGCAACATCTGGAACAAATCACTGCGATGTATCTACTTTTACATTAGAAGTAGATATCGCCAAATCTACTACCTGTTTCAGGTTTTATACGTTTACTTTTACCCATTGTGCTTTAGAATAATATGGATGAGGAGAGAATGAACCTTTATGCCGGAGTCTCGAGGGAACATACGGTTTGGGTACGGCCCGGGCACGGCTCGGGTACGGCCCGGGTACTGCTCGGTTCTCGGTGGTAGTGCGCCAGTAGAAAGAGGAGTGCGGGAGTGACATTTTTCAGGTACAGAGGAAGGTCTGTCTCTTTCACCCGTACAAACCTCCTGGAACACGTGACAACTGGACAGTAATGTCTACATCGTCTGCGTGCTTAGTGCCAGATTTTATGAGCAGATCTTTGTGTCTGTGTGATTTGTGTCACTTTGTCCTGACTTCTGTCTTACACTGGTTCCTGTTTGTGTTGCAAATTTTTTTGTGCAGCATTATGTTTGTGAAAATGTGATTATTTGTAGTTCAGCACTGAAGAAAAGTTGCATATGTTGTGTTTGGGCAGCATTTCCGTTTGCTAAAAACCCATTAAGCCACACCTTAACGCTTATGAATTAAAATCAAACTGGTCCGCATCCAGCCCCGGAAAGATTTAAACCAAAGAGAAATAATCCCTGTATTACAAAAAATGTTTCTTTGGCCATGATGGTGGTTGGCAGGGTTGCTCAAAATACCATTTTTCCTTTGCTATTGTTGGGTTATGCATTCTGAATTAAATAAACGTTTGGAAACTTTTAAAATTGCATCAGCTTCTCTTCCTACGTGATTTCTCTCTGCACCGCGGGCTTTATAGCATGGAGCACTTTTCTATCACCTTTTTATATTCTGGCATCATTTATTTTTACAGTTTGTCTGTAGCATGTAACCGAAGAGGAAGCTCTGCTGACAGCTGGCTCCTCTTACATCATCTCCATGTAGGAAGTGACTTAACGGAATGAGACAGTTGAGGTAAACAAAGCGTAGAAACCGGTGTTTTTCACACCAGGGGAGCATGCAGGAGCACTTTCTCTGTCTGTACATTACAAAGTTTGTGTACAGTTTTTGTAAGGTTTGCATTTGCTTTAATTAAAACTGGAATTGTGCGTTCTCTGTTCATGGAAACTAAGCATGAAGAGGCATCTCCTGCATCCATCTGTGATGCCCTGCTGTAAGTGGACTTTAAGGCAGTTTTATATGGACGCTGTCTGGATTTCTGTGCTGCACCAAATGTGCTTTTAAAGATCATTGGTTCTGCAAACTACTCATTTTGCCAATGAGAGAGAATCATTGGTGAGTGGGGATGACAGTCCACCATTGTTGCTGTTTGTTTGTGAGGATTGTTTTATTTTGTGTATTGTGCATGTTGATCCCTCAAACCCAATAAATAAACCTAAATTCCTAACACTGGAGAAATATAGTTTTATTTTCCTTCAGGGAAATAAAAGAGCATAAGAGATGTTTTTAAATGCTCTTTTGGTGGATGAAATAGCTTATTATAGATATTCCTCTGCCTTTAATTGTAACAATCAATATCTTAAAGGTAAATTGTATACACAGAGTGACTTTAACATTGCATGCATAATCATATCATATAGATATACACAGACGAGCACTGCACGACCTTAGCCAGGCCAGAGAGACTAACCGGGTATGACCTTAGCCAGGCCAGAGAGACGAACACTGCACGACTTTAGCCAGGCCAGAGAGACTAACCCGGTATGACCTTAGCCAGGCCAGAGAGACGAACACTGCACGACTTTAGCCAGGCCAGAGAGACTAACCCGGTATGACCTTAGCCAGGCCAGAGAGACGAACACTGCACGACTTTAGCCAGGCCAGAGAGACGAGCACTGCACGACTTTAGCCAGGCCAGAGAGACGAGTAACACAGAGCTATTTCTTGGCCTGACACATGAGCACTGCATAGCTGTAGGTCAAAAGACAGGGGGTTGCCACATCACCGAGGTCTAGATGAGGGTCACTATGAAACTCCACCCACCCTTACACAAAGTTAATATATAACTACCCCATAAAAGTTTTGGTTCCTTTGTAAACAAACTGCATTACCTAAAATGATTACAACTTTCTGTTTACTAGTTTTCATTGATTCACTTGTGGTGAATTACATGTCTCTTTTATACACAGTGGGGCTCATTAAAAAAGGTTGAGCTTAAATGATAGAAACATTGGTACCGCTTGCTGCAACTGTAGGTCAATATCGTAGTAACCAGAGATAGATTTTGAACAAATTACCCCCATAACTGAAATTCATATTATGCTTGAGAGGTTTTCTAAAAGTGCAAATGGAGTTTGTCTAAAGTAACTACAAGGTTAACAATGTTTATTTCTGATGCCATATATAACTAACTATCTTGTGGGCTAATATACCTTTTTCTTGGTTTCTGTGTGCCCTATTAGTCGAAGCACACAAAATCCAATAGCTGTGTTTTTTCTGTACGTCTGCATTAATTTTACCTGACAAGTAGAGAAACTGGACTGCATTAAAGTGAATTTGTGAGACAAACAAGCACCACTCTGTGGCCATGACTGATTTGCCAGCATAAAAGGTGCCTCAACCATCAAGTTGTCTCTTGCCTTGTCAGGTGGTCTGCGCAAGATAACAATTAACATGCAATCTGTTGTTCTAAACTGAAAATTACATTAACCGCAAATTGTCTATTACAAAGGAACAAACAGTTGTGTGATTTGGGTCTCTTGGCTCTGCGATTAAGCCTTGAAAACAACGGTGCTACCAAGGTGGGATTGCAGGGTGCCAATTTTCATTTTACAGTGTGGTTAGGGGAAACTCATTTATATTCATGAAAGTAGCTACCTGATTGGCCAGTGAATGTGATCCCATGACCATGTGCTACCAGTTTTTTCAGGTTGGTCTTGAAAATTCATCAATATTCATGAGAGAAGCTACCGGATAAGCTGGAGAACTCTGTCTTAGGCATTCACTAGCTAATCAGGTAGCATTTCTCACAAATGAGTTTCCCTGAACCTCCCTGTAAAATGAAAACTGGCTTTCACAGACTCTGTAAGCCATTACCCATAAAACCCTTCGCTTCTTATCACAAAGAAGTCACAGGATTGGCCTCCACAGCCCCGGGATGGGCTGCCCTCGCCCTCACCCCACTCGTCAATGACTCCCGCTCACATCCCACATCACGCTGCCAAGCCGCAGTGACTTTGACACAGTCAGCATCGAACGCAACGGAACATGTGACATTTATCAATACGCAAATGTTCCTGTGTTGCACTTTTGCGGGGACTTATTCAAGTCAGAAGCCTCTCTATTCTGGCACACGACCCAAGAAAAACAAAAACTCTGCTGGAGATGTGCATTCATCTATCTGGCAGCTTTTATCCAAAGCGACTAGCAATAGCAAGATCTGTTACAAGTCATCCACGCTCCCTTAACACTAACGCAATGTTCAACCTGTTGAGTTTTGAAGCAACCAAGTATTATGGCTGGAGCCACTCATACAGACATCCCCCCTGATGGATAGTGATTTCAGGGAGGCAGATGAGGGGAATCCAGAGAGGTGGGGGCTGCCCGGTGCTTGGCTGCTATTACGGTGATTCCATATATATAATGCGGACTGGGGCGGGGGGGGGGAGGGATGCCCACGAATGCGCTCCCAGGTTTACCGCGTCACCCTCCTACTCCCATCACACCCCCAGCACTGTCTGTAAAAAAAAACACAAGGCGAAAAACAATGTACTGCTTGGAAATGTTGTTATGCCAAGATTTGAACAAGTATAGACATACGTAACACAACAATCCCCCTTAAATGAAAATAGCCTCATCTGCCCCAGAATCCAAAACTGGGAACTTCAGACTCTCCCTGTGTGCCTACAGTCGTTCATCTTTTCAAAGCCTACTCTTTGAACGAGTCCAACATCTGACATGTGGGGCGACCACACCACACTTAATACCACCAGTGTCCAAGACCTGGCCTTGACAATGCCGTGCTACAAGAACAGCAATATCTGCTGCAGCACTTCAAGAATCCATGCGCGCCGGTCACTAATCCTTTGTGCAAATGTACGAACATGCGGTGCAAAGCAGCGTGTGAAAGCAGCACGTGGACCGAAACACCACCACTCACCTCAGTTAAACGTGATTCATCATGTTTAGCCTGCAGAGCGCTAATTAGTAATTAGTAATTTAGCACATATGAACACCTCCTGAAATGTGTGTTTACACATCAATAATTAATGAGGCTGAAAGGAAAACTCCCCGCCAATCACTAATATTCACAAATGAAGGGCTAATAAGCAGGAGGGACGGATGCTTAATGGCTGCAGGGTCATGCACTGCCTTTGTTGTGGATTTTATTAGCTGAAAGACTCCTTTGCTGCTGAAATCCCACTAAATAGAGTGAAAGGTCATAATTAACCAAGCAGGAATAAGAGCGCCAGCCTCCTCCGGATGAGAGTCAGAATGAAACATCGCTTTTAAAGACATGGGCGTTTAGGAACAGTTGTCTGAGTCATATGCATTTTGCAGAGAAACACGTCAACACAACACTCATTTAAGGTATTTATAACAAGCAATCTTCTCTGGTTAAGAGCATTAAAGGAAAGATATAAAAGGTGATGTCAGACTTGGGTCAGGAACACGGTCAGCTCTGTGATATTTCCTCCGTTGTCTGCATTTTCTTCTTGAGGCTTCCTGGAGATCAGATTTCTCCTCGCCACATTTGGACAGGTAACGATGTCTGCTGAACTCTGACACACTATCGTCTCGTGGTTTATTTAGCAGGGTAACGTACATCTCCTCAGCCTGCATCCTAATTCTTAGAGAGAATAGGTGAAGTTCTCCTTGCCTGTAGGGGATCAGGAGGTGTCAAAGGTCAGAGCATAGCGTGTGAAGATGCTAGCATGGGGGCAGGACCAGCAACGGCAAGAGGACCTCACAACGCCCGTTGTGACCTCACACATGGAATGACCAGCTTGATGGAACACTGACACAAACTGACTGCATAATTATTGCTTCAGATATCCCACAATGATCATTCCATTATCATCACGACTGACGCACAATAACAGTTACCACCCCATTATAGTCAGTTGTTTTATCATCGTAATCATTCCATCGTCATTATCCCATTGTCATTCCACTAATAGCCTTATCAATCCCAGTTTCATAACAGTTTTCCATATCCTGCGTCTTTGTTTCAGCGAGTTATTAACTACTGGTTTTTCTGCCTGCCCATTCCCAACAATAAAAAGTGTTACAGGAAGGAACGTTCATAATGTTAGGCCGGGAAGGAATTGCAGGTTTAACTGCCTGCAAGTCCAGCTCTCTTTGGCTTCAGGAAATCCTGAATCGAGCTGAGCTAAAATATTAGGTTTATCATTATCAGTAAACAAAGCGCCTGGAATAATCACTCGCCGAGCAACAAAACTGCCTCCTTAGTAAGGGTGCTCTTGCACCTGGAATCCCCATGTAACTTCTCACATGTTCTGGAGCATTTATCGGCCACGAGGGGAAGGTTTAAGATAACGCCGCAAAATGGTGACTCGCTCCTGCTGACCTGACATTTAACGCGGCAGCTCATTCTCAGCTGCCCCCCCCAGAGCGTTGCCTTTAAAGCAAGACACGCCGCGTTCACCAAACGGCTCTTAACGATGTTTGATTAATAATTTAAAGGCATGCAGTCATGAGAAGAATACGCAGCAAATAGAAACATGGGCTCTAATTGTGGGTGATTCCACCACCTCCGCACCCCCTACCCACCCCAGCCGGGGGAACCGCAGACTGTGGCTTAAGGTGCTGCTGCTTCTGGGAGCCATTTTCAGCAATGGGTTTTGGAGCTTCGTAGGTCCATATTCATTATCACCACCCCCTCAACACGCACAGCTTGTGAAGATTGTAATTCTGCTCCATGCTACACCCAAGACAATATGGCAAGATACTAAAAAAACAACCGTGGAAGAAATGTTTAAAAAAGCAAAGAACACAATGTTATTTATGATGCAATAATAGACACAAAGCTTTGGGATTTGAGCCTTGCCCCCTTCCAGCAGCCAATCAGCTTAGTAGCTGATGACATCACTGCAGGTGATGCTTCGGCCTCTTCAGGTACACGCTCCCCTGGAGAGTCCTTGCGAGCGCATTCCCAAGTCGTGTGCGTGTCTCTCTCCTTCCGACACAACGACTCTGTAAACACTCGAATTTTCAGATCCAGACGTGTGTCTCTCTCACACGCACACTGACGAAATCTGCACACCGAGCCTGTTCTGAGATCTTAGCCTCTTGTGTTTGAGCGTGTCTGGCCCTCACAAACACACATGCATGCTGATGCACACATACACAGCAATACACACGCTCACCTATGTCATATTTCTTGCATTCTCTGCTTCAGTTTCCAAGGATAAATACATTCTTTTCTCCCAGCAACATCAAAAGGAGCCTGATCCAGGTTATCAGACTTTTCTCCTTGGGGTGTGGAGAGGCACAGACATCTGTAGATCCGTAACACGCCAACACATTTTCTTTAGACGTTTCATATATTTAGAGAAGCCACTGACAGGATCACTGTCACTGCAGCAAAATTGTACATTTTTTGATAAACCACTGAGTCATTGTTGAGAAGGCCAGTAAGTGGGGTATAAGCATTTCCTACATTCAGGATTTCAAATAAATATTATAAAATATCGTTTAATATCATTAAATATCACAAAGTAACACACAAAAACCAGACACGGCATAGAAAATCCAAAAGCAAAAGCATCAATAGATACCAAAAACAAAAAACTTAAAAATAACCGATTCATTTTCTGCATTAACTTCCTATTGGGGGTCACGAGCCTATCCTGGAAGATTTGGGTGCAAAGCATGGAATAATCCAGGATGCGGTGTAAACCTATTACACGCACCATTCACACCTGTGGATAATTTGGCAACTCTTTAGCACAGCAGTAGGCAATACGGATCCTAGAGTGCTGGGATCCAGCAGGTTTTCCATCCTAACTGGTCTCTCAGGAGCCACACCTGATTTCAGGCAGATAGTATCTCATCAGGGAGTATAGAAAACCTGCTGGATACCAGCACTCCAGGAGCAGAATTGCCTACCTCTGCCTCAGCAGCCTCACAGGGAAAACATGCAAATTCCACATACTCATATGCTGAAAACACATGGAGCCAGGGCAAAGACTCAGATCCTGAAAACACATGGAGCCAGGGCAAAGACTCAGATCCTGAAAACACATGGAGCCAGGGCAAAGACTCAGATCCTGAAAACACATGGAGCCAGGGCAAAGACTCAGATCCTGAA
>JABFDZ020000049.1:12514768-12528086 GCA_019775955.2 Pollimyrus isidori | reverse complement strand
CTCGACCCCGCCCCTTCACCCCACGCCTCGACCCACACCTCGACCGGCACCTTGACCCCGCGCCTCTACCCTGCACCTCGACCCCGCGCCTCGACCCGCACTTCGACCCCGTGCCTCGACCCGCACCTAGACCCGCACCTTGACCCCGCGCCTCTACCATGCAGCTCGACCCGCACCTTGACCCCGCGCCTTTACCATGCACCTCGACCCCACGCCTCCACCCGCACCTTGACCCCGCGCCTCCACCATGCACTTTGACCCCGCGCCTTGACCCCACGCATTGACCCGCACCTCGACCCGCACATTGACCCCGCGCCTCTACCCCGCACCTATACCATGCACCTCAACTCGCACCTCGACCCGCACCTTGACCCCGCGCCTCTACCATGCACCTTGACCCCGCACCTTGACCCCGCGCCTTTACCATGCACCTCGACCCCGCGCCTCGACCCGCACTTCGACCCCGCGCCTCGACCCGCACTTCGACCCCACGCCTCGACCCGCACCTAGACCCGCACCTTGACCCGCGCCTCTACCATGCACCTCGACCCGCACCTTGACCCCGCGCCTTTACCATGCACCTCGACCCCACGCTTCCACCCGCACCTTGACCCCGCGCCTCTACCATGCACTTTGACCCCGCGCCTTGACCCCACGCATTGACCCGCACCTCGACCCGCACATTGACCCCGCGCCTCAACCTGCGCCTCTACCATGCACCTCGACCCCGCACCTCAACCCCGCGCCTCGACCCCACGCCTCGACCCACACCTCGACCCCGCGCCTCGACCCCACGCCTCGACCCACACCTCGACCCCGCGCCTCAACCCGCACCTCGACCCGCACCTTGACCTCGCGCCTCTACCATGCACCTCAACCCCGCGCCTCAACCTGCGCCTCTACCATGCACCTCAACCCCGCGCCTCGACCCACACCTCGACCCCGCGCCTCGACCCCGCGCCTCGACCCCACGCCTCGACCCACGCCTCGACCCACACCTCGACCCCACGCCTCGACCCACACCTCGACCCCGCGCCTCGACCCGCACCTTGACCCCGCGACTCTACCATGCGCCTCGACCCCGCGCCTCGACCCCGCACCTCGACAGGCACCTTGACCCCACGCCTCGACCCGCGCCTTGACCCCGCGCCTCGACCCCGCACCTGAGGGGGCTTTCCGGACAGCAGGGTCCCCACACACAGTCGCAGCGTCGCTTCCCAGCATGATGTAGTCGTACTGCCCCTTACTGCTCATAGAAGGGTTTCAGCATGGGATAAGGGAGGTATGGGTAGGTTAGAGAATTTAACACGGATTTAGTGGAAACTTTTATCCGAAGCCAAACACAAGCGAAACCCTGAGAAAGCAGAGTCAGCCAGTCCTGAGAGCCAGTGGGGGTGACGGGCCACACTCGGGGACTCAAAAGTGAGAACACTTTGCCTACTCAAGGATTTGAACTGAGATCCTGCTCGCGGGAACACGGTCCAATCCCGCTGAGCCGCGCACCACACAGGTTCACAGTGTGACCCCTCTTCAAATTTGTGTCCCACAGGAGGGGCTGGTTTCCTTCCTCTTACTGCCAGCCATACGTAGAGCCGTCCACCAACACCAGGTAACGTGAGACGCCTGGCGCCATCGTGTGCGCCGTGAACTGTTAATGCTGTTATTGGTTAGTGCTCCAGGGTGACTGATCTGGCCCCTCCCCTACCCACCCATCTGGCCCCTCCCCATTCCCTTTGGCCCCTCCCACCCACCTACAGGCCAGACAAGCCGGCACGCAGTAAAAGTGTGGTCAACTTGACTGAGCTGGACCCCTCAGACATGTTACTCCCCCCACCAGACTACAGCGATGCAACCAGCAGGGCTGCCTCAGACACTCCTGCCCCGCCCTACCCCGAAAACACGGTCAGAGTGCATGCCGGCCCCTTCCACTCCCTACCTGATAGTCCCTCACAGCCGGTTCCCTGGAGGGCATGCAGATAAGGCCTCGCTGAAGCAGGCTGCTAGGAGTGTGCTAATTCTCGTCCTGGGTTCCACGTGCCGATGAAGTTTCCACATGTGCAAAACCATCGGCCGGAGCTGCGGCCAAGTATAACATGGGTGATTGTGGGGGCCACAGGCTGTGAGTGTGTCACTTTGGGTAGTCCGGGTACCATCTGCTGAGGGTACGACCGTTCGTCATCGTGCGTGCAGATTTATCTGCTTTATTTACCTTGCTGCTTTTCGGGCGAAATCCAGCATAATACACATTGCAGCTAAACAAACGGGGAACAATAACAAGCACTCCCTCATTCCCGCTTCCTAAGAACTCTGTTGAAAGAGTGGGTGGTGCACATTTGCACTGTTATGTTTTTCTTGGCGGTGAGGGGGCGAGAGGTGTATAGCGCCACCTAGCAGACCTGGCTCTCCTGTCCGCATCCCTCACCTGCCCACATTCCCGTTTCTGCGTGATGTCAGAAGGACCACGGCCTCCTGTCCCCACAGATCCTAGGGTGTTGGCCCCGTTGAAGGTAAAACGGGCCGTTTTCCACAGGCTGCAGTATAGCCTCAATTCCTGTAAGATGCTGCTGCCCCCTAGTGGCTATGTTGGCTAACAGCACTGCAAAGCCGCTTCTTAACAAGTCTGTGCATGTGGTCATGTCAGGTGCGCGTACATAAAGATTTCAAGTTTTACTTAATGTCATTGTGTCAAGAGCTCACATCAGACCCATGAGTGAAAAATCACTTCTTTTTTATACGAGTACTGCTAAAATGTATGAGATTTCAATAAAGTTAAAAGAAGCTCAGAGCTTCTTTTCCAGTTAAACTCTGTGTGTCTATATATAGGACACTGTTCCAAAGTAGTATGTAGACAAAACAAAAGATGGAATGGGGTGGAATTTCAGGATGGTCTGGATTCCTTCTCTGCATCTTGTGACTAGACAGTCTACATTTCTTGCTTATGCATAGTTGAAACTTGCACAATATGGCCCATGATCTGTAGTAAATTTTTCACCCAATCAGATGATGCCACTCCTAGCTTGTTTTTCCAAACGACAGCACCTATGCTTAGGTTTCTGTCTTCAAAACTAGCATGTAAGCTAATCTTTTCGCCTCAAAGGCTAGTATTTTATAAGTCAGTCATAATAGGTAGTATCCAGCTGATATTTCTGCCAAATTTATGTGTTTTTCAGGAGTCACAGCACAATGGTATTGCAAAAGTCCCTTTCTTGGCGTAAGTAACATTAACGTGTTTTGACTCTAATTGGCCTTGTTGCCGGAATGGTTGGCTCTCAACACTTTTTCTTTGATTTCATAGGGGAGGGAATCCCTTTATTACTGTCAAACTACGGCCGACAGTCACCAACGACAGATCAGCTCCAGTCATTTAAAGATCAGAGGCTGCAGGACCAACAGCCGAAATCTATCGCATTATTGCAGCAAACGTCACCAAGTCCCTGAGGCTTCAGGGTGGCACCAAAATCCAGTTAACTGGTGAGACTTCAGGATACTTAAGTGATGCTGAACTGGGCGGGATTTCAGAGTGTTCAGCACAATTTTTGTATTTGTATTCCTGTTTTATTTATATTCCATACATATACACCTCAGACTGTGCATGCTCAATCTGACTTTGGGAGAAAGATTATTTATGTACTTTTAAACATAGATTTATATTTTCTACATATCACACTTGTTAATTGTACACAGCCATCACCTCACCCTGTTAGCACAAGCGCTATACAGCAATTTGTCTTGCAGTGGTATTGGTTTAGATCTATGTGTGCTTTTCACTTGTAGATAAGACCCTTGAATGTGTACAAAATGGGACAAGGTTCAGTCTGTGTGAGTCCATTATTGCTACTGTAGTAGTGCAATGCCTCTTGGGACCCCGTGCAGACACTCAGCGTAGTTTGCAGGAATCATTTATTGGTTACATTGTATCATGATATGCTTTTGTGAAATATGTCCATTGAGGTGTTTCTACTACACATAATCCTGCGCTGTCTAATAAAACAAATGCAACCACGTCCTGTTTAACGAGCGCCTTAGCGACCACTGGCAAATACGTTAGTCAATAAAAAAAAATTTAAATCCCACCAACGCAAGCATTTATGACTGTATTTGCCAAAGCGATGGAGATATTTGAAGTAGAATTTACAAAATGTTAATGTCCACTTTTTGAAGGATAAAAGAAATTGAGATTGTGGAAGACTGAAGTCATGCGCATTTGTTGTCAGGCCAAAGCAACCATGATTTTTACTTAACCTGATTGTTGAAACTGAACTTTGTTGTGAAACGAGGAGTGTTTGTAAGCAGCCCCCCTTGAGGATGATGCGGGACTGGTCAGGTTTGTCTACTGAAGAAATCATTTGTCTTCCTAACTGTTCTATATTCCATTGTTTGCACATTGTAACATTTAACCTAATCTGTGTATGCAACTTTACCGTGGCACAACTGGGGACACTTTTGAAGGCTGGAAAATTCTGTAAAGACTTTTGAAGAAAATAAATTCACATCCAGCGATTTCAAGGATCTAGTACCAAGTTACAGTTATACATCTGAGTTCAGCAAGAGTTCAATCGGATGAAACGCCTATGTAGACGTTTCCATCTACAATTCCAAATAAAGTACTCTGAAGTCAAGGCTGTGGATACAAATTTCATTTTATTATATTTACATTCATATAAACAGGATTACAATCATAACAGTGCTTACAGGGTGAAATGTAAATACATATTGCATCTAGAGGTAATATGGAACAGCGGAGTATTCATGAACTCAAAATGACTGCAGAGAGGAGGTTCATGCTGCTGTGTGATTGGAAAACAAAACATCACAACCATGTGATCCTGAGAGGAAGGACAGTAGGTACCAGCAAGGCAACAACATGAGGCAGAGTGTGGCAGCCACTCTGCAAGATTTGGTCTCTCTCTCTCTCATTTTGTCTCAGTCTCATGGCATTTGGGTACAAAGCAGCCCGGCTGGGCTGAAGAATGACAGAGAGCCAGACGTGCCACGAACCAACCCCAACTAAGTCCAGCAAGTGGTCCTGATCCCTAAAGCGTCAAAAACAGAGTGAAGGTTGCCATAGCAACAGAGGAATCACAGGGGAATCCAGAATTTCTTCCAGCTGCAGCCAGCTGAAAGTTACATTTATTCTTAGGGTGGAATAAATTTGAGTCCAACTGCAAATATATGCAAATCATTTCTGAAATTTATTTTTTATCCCATATTACTTCCGGTAAGCTGTGATGGGGGAAGAGAACGATTCCGTATAACTAAAGCACCAAAAGAGAGTGACAAACAGCTAGGAATTTGACAGGTAATTTTAATATAAATACAGACTTCTGATGATACATTGCTCATCAGAAACTGCTGGATCATATTGCTTTGAATCTCAGAAACATATGGCAGTGTGTGTGGAGAAAAAAAAATCTGAAATGCCAAAACCGCAGTTTGGTCCCTCTACCCAAAGGTGGCGCCACAGTTTGGACATCGCCTCTGGCGCAGCGCAAGGCAGAAGATGATCCCAATGGGGAAGAAGAATATAGCACACAGGAGCCCTAAGCAAGTGAAGTCGTCCTCCAGCACGCCAACTCTGAGAAAGCGAAACAGGGCTTTAATGCAACACCACAACAAGGAAGTGGTTCTCACAGGAAGTGTCAGGATATTCTAGTTACTTATCACCATGTAAGGGCTGGTTCTATGCTGTAGGGGATGTACACAAGTATCTTATTGAGTCCTGAAATGCCAACCAAATCCCCAAAATCAGTGAAGGATCCTACCCCATATTAACAACTCCTAAGAGCAGAAGAATCACTTTTGGGTATTTCCCCTCAGACATGCCAGTTTCTGCACCCTCTCCCCCATCCCATTCTGTCACACTGAGCATACCTGCAAGTCGGGCATCCGCCCACCACCACTACAGAGGGCTGGATGATCGTGTACGTGTTGGAGTAACTCGGTTGCTGGCCAATAGATGGCAGCTGTGAGCACGCTGCAGAACATAAGCACATAAAGCGTCATCTCGCAATGACCCAGGAAGGGCAGAGGTACATTAACTATTTTCAACATTACTTGCGACCAGCAAAACATATAATTTCAATGCAATCATCTCTGAGTGATATCAAACTACAGATATCTGGAAATGCCACCAAAGCAAACCAGGCAGAGAAAAGTATTAACAGCGGACAACTTTATGAAAAAGGAAGAAAAAAAAACTAACAACCAATGATTCGTTTAAATTCAAAAGACACCATAATCAATATGGCTATGTGGAAGACATCTTAAAACAGTAGGAAGGAGATCTGTAACAGTAGACTCTTCCGATTACGAAAAGAAAACTTTTCGAGAAGCGACAGCGATAAACTATAAATACCCGCTACTTGCCTGGCCCGTTAGGATATTGATATGGCAGAAGAGGCGGTTGATAGCCCTGCGGCGGCGGCGGGCCAGACGTGCGGATCGCTCCATAGTTATGCTGCGGCTGCTGCCCGTATTCATATCCCCCAGGGGCGACGCTGTAAGCAGGGGGTCTGTCTTGCACCAGAGGCTTGCTGTCCATATTACTGGAGGTATTCCCCCTTCTGCTTCGATGTTCCCTATACGGAAAAGGCCTATGAGAGACGCGCAAAAAACTTTGCCATCCACCCTTTCAAACACAAACTTTCAAATCAGGTCACTCCGCTTCGTTAACACGGCAGGGGGGACGCACAGCTCAATTGGCAATCACTTTACATTTTTACCACGTTTAATAACCCATTAATCCTCATCTGTTCTTACCCTACAAAATCATAATCAATGACAAGGTTTGCAATTACCTATGCAAAAGTTAAAAGATCGCTTTACCTGCCGTGTCTTCAGTCACAGGACAAAAATCATGTGATAGCCGAACTAAGGAGGAAGCCGTTCTTAAAGCCACAGGGGTCTCTAGCGCAAGCAGCGTCGAGATTCAAGACGTATTTCGGACAGACTACATTTTGAACTCTATACTGATGTAAAATATATGAACCCATAGCCACAATCAGACAATGTTTTGGGCTTCCACTTAATCTTATCGGACTATATATTCTGTCAGACACTGGTATGTCAACAATTGTTTGCATTGTTAATCTGTGTGCTGTGGGATTGCTTAACAAATATGCATATACTCCCTTTTAATAATATTGTGATGTTTTAAAACTAATTAGCTTTATTTTACATTTAGGCTTTGTATTGGGCTTCAAAAATATCCATCCAATCAACCATCTTTGAGTTCATGCGCTACAGGTTCTCGGGGATGGGGGACGTTAATACAAACTCCTGCGTTTTACCTATTTCAAGTGCATTATTTTCAGGTCCATTTCAGGCATGTTGGTTGTGACAGAATTACTTAATTTTAGACTATTAAAATATTAATCTAAAACTCATTTCACGAGATTGTATGTACAATCCATATTCAGATAGCAAAGCAGCAGCTAGGTCATGTCGATCAAACGATGTGATGTATGTACTCTGTATGTGTTACTAATATGGTAAAATGAGAGTTCGAATCTGGTGTTAGGCTATTACATTTTAGGCGTACGCCGCAGTTCAGGAGACACCTAACCATAAAAGTGGCGTATGTGTTTTATGAGTTTTTTTAATTGGTTCCTAGTCCCCTGAACCAGCGATTTAAACAGCTCTTTTCGAATGTCATTACGGGATCAATAATGTGTTTTCTTTGCTTCTTAACATGAGGACTTACCTGTACCAATTCAATGCAGTTTTTGTTGGTAGAATTCTCGCGTTAAAAGTCTAGTAACTGCCCGTAAATATTTAACCGACTTTAACAATTAAACGAAACATGAACAATCTTACGTGCATTCAAGAGCTAACTGTACTTGTACTGAATTGAAATCTCAATGCAGTTTTATCACTTTGCCACTAGATGTCAGAATAACTCAACTTTTGATACACATTTTCAGGATGAACCAATTTTTAAAACATCAGTAGTTGTTGGCTTCACAAAGAAAATGCACATGAATGAAATCGTAGGAAAGCAGGAAATGCAAAGCATATCTGGTAATTTTTTATGTTGGTGTCAATAATAGTATATTTATTTGCTTGCCAGATGTGGAGTATATGACTGATGATGAATTCAAGTGATTGGTGTAAAAAAATATGCAAAACTTAATATTATTTTCTACTTCTCTAGTTTCCATTTTTTGTGTATTTAAATATATTTAATCACCCTCATGCTTTATCCATTCATGTTTGTGTGGTCATATAAATATCCATGTCTTTGTGCCAAGTACCAAGAGGCTCTGCATTTGATATTCAAAAATGCTATTAGAACAGATGTGCATAAAACAGATGTGGAATGGGCTTTAATTTTTATGCGTTAAATACATTGCTGTACGGTGACAATAGACAAGGCAGACCCGGAGTTCCCATTGACGAGGCTGAACAGCATCCTCAGATGTGTGTATGCACGGACTGATGCATGCCTCCCAGTGGACTGACTTTCAGTACACGACTCTTCCCCCCTCCTTGTTGCTGGTAGACTGCGTCAGGGCCGAATCACATTTCTCGGGGTGTGTATTTCTGACGGGTTGATGCTGAGTCTCAGCACGGAGTTGCAAGCCATGCAGTCCCGCCCTCCGTCTGCGGGCCTCGGCTGAAACCCGAGTCGGCGCCCCCCAGTGCCAGCGGAGGACGCCCTTCCATATATGTACTCAGCCTATACTCTGAGCTCCGGATTACCATATGGGACTCAACTAAATCTGGTGGTGCGATTTGTCTGAGCCAGGCAGTCCCAGCTTTAAGCAGCAGCTTTCGTCATGTATTTATCTGAACTCACTTTCTTTGCAGCAATTTTATTTTAATACATTCTAGCATAATTTGGCTTTATGCTGATTAAACTAGTAGAAGTACTTTATAAATAACATTTACAGTTTACAAGACTGTATGTAGAGGCTGTGACACTGTAAAAATCTATGTAAGCAGTTCATGCACCGGCTCTGGTTAAATAACTTAATAAACTGTAGTCTTTGTGTCTCACGTTATTCATTTTTGCGTTATATTAACATTAGTATTGAAGTAATCAATTATAAATTTAGTAAAGCATCTAAAGCAGTGTTTCCCGATCCTTGGGGACTCCCTGTCCGTCCATGTTTTTGCTCCCTCCCAGGACCGGATTAGGAAACACTGATCTAAAGCAGTTGTGAGGGGCCCTATTCTCACTGATACAGGCTCACACGCTGTTTGTATCAGTCCCTGAGTAGATGAACAACTCAGAACAGATGAACTGATGCCAACATCAAACATAAATTAACAATGACAGTTTGTCATAGTGAGGTATGATCTCCTGTTAGCACCAGGCTTATATGCCCCCAAAGAGATCCTACAGCTACACATTCAACTAATATCACTGCATGTCTGTCTGAAGTCAGTCCAATTTTAATATCAATGCTGAGAAATTGTTCACTGTTTTCTGTCAGATGATATTGCTGTTATGTGATCGTTTTCTGTCCCATTCGACAGAATGATTTACTCTGTTGGTGAAGGCAGTAACTCATTTTAATGACAAGATGAGCCACCACTGATTTAATTACAGTAGCTCTCCTTCTGAGATTAGTAAATTTGCGATATTTCGATATTAACATGACTGAGTACAACATTATATAGGACTATTAGAGTGGGACCTCCCAAAGATCTTTATTTGTTTTTTTCCTCAGTAATTAGGCGTTAGTGCTAAACGGTCTCTCGGGTCTATTTACATTTCTTTGTCCTGATTTAAGAAGTTTTAAACCCTTTCATGTAGTGTAAAAGCTCAGTGTAAAAATTAAAGATCACACGCAGCCAGTAGAAGGCAATGTTCACAACATCTTTGTCGCACAAACTGATGACAATATCATCGGCGTCTCACACTCCGAGGTCAAAGTTTTAAAGATGAAAATGAAAGCTTCAGACCCAAGAAATCGTCACGAATAGCCGCAGCATACTAATTCTATAAATAATAAAGGGGAAAAATTATCCTTTAGAGAGTGATATATAGAACGTCCTTGTCACGTATTAGGCTAATTACTGCAGTCGCCCTTTTTCTGTAACTGAAAATCACCTAAAATTTACCGATGTAGACCCCTCCGGTCGGCAAAGTTACCCTAAACCGCGACCGGGTCAAGCTCGAGCACATACCCATCGAAAAGTTTGCACGGCACTGGTCGCAATTGCCTCAAACTTGGGCGCACCGGCGATTATACAGCGGGCAGATGGAGAGGAGTCCGCGTGGCGCAACCCCGGCCTGAGCTGCGGTCGCACGGCACGATGAATGAAGCTGCGCCGCAGGGGGCGTTTATGGGTGAAAATGCTTGTAACATAGCTGGCGACATCGCCAACAGTGACAACACATACGCAAATAGTTCGTATTGAGTTACGCACGTAAGTGATATGCATCTATGAACACCCGCAGCGCTATTCTGGCAGACAGCCAAAATGCCTGGCTAATTGGAAATTGAAATTAGAAACTATAAACTCTGATACGAACTGGAATTAGTACAAATTAATCATTAGCTGTATTTACTGTAAATTGCCTGGAGAACAGAAATTTCATGATTGTTTGACTTTTGTTTGGGAATTGCAGAGATTTGCGTTGATTTAACTTGGGGGTGGTCAGCAGTTCTGTGGTCTGATGGACCAGGATGTTCAACTGTGCATTGCCTGTATGTGTCACGTGATGGACTGGCATCCAATACAGGGTGTTCACGTAATTTTCTTACCTGGATTTAGTGGTACTGATTATAGAAGATGGACAAATATGTCCTACATTTCTTAAATTTCGATTGCAAATAGAGGTTTTATTTAGGCTACACACACGTGTACTTGTTTAAGCAATCCCAAATCAGATTACATTGTCTCTTTTTAAGCAATTAATTCAGAAACCCTGTAGAAGGAACTTGCCAGTTAGGTGAAGGTTAGACTGCTGTTAGAAAAAATTAATGAACATTTCCCAATATTAAATAAACATAGTGTATTTAATTATAAACTCATTCAATTACACTATGCATGATCATCAATATGAAGTAAAAATATTACAATTTGTTCAAATTTACACATCAAAGACCTGCATTTCCCCATCTGCTAATGTGTTTTTCATTGGATATCAGCATCGAGTACCTTTTCCAGAATGTTTTTTTAAACAAAGCTTTTAAATTACAAAATGAAACCTCATACCTACAATTTCATTACAACTTTCCCAATTTACAGACAAAATTAAACATTTATATACATCCTTACAGTTCAACAATTAGATCTCTTAAATGTGCAAGTTTAAGCAAATGTATGTAGTGTTGAGTAAAACAAAATCCTTAAAATTTCAAGTTTGACTGTAGCACAGACTATGTATTACAAAGGTGACGTTACTAAAATATAGTGCCTTCTGTACTTCAACAAATTACTACTCACATTTGCAAAACATAGGTGATAATGAACGCATGAGTTTTCTGTTCGTTACCTAACTCCCCTTTAAAAACGCATGCGCCATTAAAGTTCCTTCCCGCTCCTGCATTTCATCCACCGTTCGGTTACGCGCACAATCGATCCCGCGACTTCTGCGGCGGATGTTTCCGACCAGGGCACACGGGACTGCCCAGAAACCGCTCAAATAAAAGCTGAACGCCTACGATCCATTCATCCTTGGCAGTGACCGTGACGAGGTCAAACTGCAGCTGGGACATAATCGGTCTCACAGACAGACACATGTTCTCAATGGAAGAGGGAAAAAAATGGGCATCCTGCATGACCTAGTGTTGGAATAAATTAAAAGGGGGGGGGGGGGTTATACTCACTCACACATCGCCATGGAGGACGACAAACCGTTTCTCAACTTACTTCACCTGTGCCAAATTACTCTTAAAACCATATTAACTACAAGGCCTTCAATTAGCATATGGCCACAGGTACCTTTTATTGTCCGTAGATAATCAGTTTACATAAATAAAAAGGAAAGAATACAACCATTAACCTCACAGGCACCGTAATTCAGCCGACTTCTGAAGCCAAAGAACAATGAGAAAACAGCATGCACTACCTGCAGAACACAGCAGGGGGAGCTCTTCAATAAACGAGCTGATTTTTTTTTTTTGTCTTCTGTTTTTTTTCCCCCCAACAGTACATAATCATGAAATTCACACCTAAGGTAACCTCCAGCCCTTTTCCAGGCTGCTCAATGAGGCACCATAGACTTGCAGAGGCTTACGAATCACTCCCCAGACCTGCCGTAGGCCGGAAAGAGATACAGTTTAGCATTAAAATGGACATCTGGACCGATGCACTGATAGCCAAGCCAGGGTAAATGAAAAGCTGCTGGTGGCGGCTGGCATGGCTGAGAGACGCCCACAGTGTAGGCGACACCCATATGATCAGCAGAAGCGCAAGTGGAGCACCGTGCACACAGACCTTCAGTGCTACATGCCGCTCCCGGCCATTACAAGGCCAGTGAAATTTTCTAAACCGAGTACAGAGCTTTCCAGCAGTAACCCAGCAAGCCCAAGAGAACTGCTGTATGCTGGGGTAGCACTAGCCACTGTAAAGTGCGACTCGAGCCGTGCAGTGAACATGGAAATGGAATTGATGCAGTGCTGATTCCAGCTACTTCCTGTGTGCAGCATCTTGGTGGCCAGCTCCTGCTTTCAGTCAACGGGCTTCGCTTAACAAGGTGCATCATGGGCCCTAACGGAGGTATAGGAGAAACCCCGGGCTGGCTAGTCCTTTTCTCCATCTTCACTGCTTCCTGCAATTTCACAAAAAATACAAACCATTTTGTTCAGACTGAGTACCGAGGCAGAGTACCGATACTCACTTTCTGGTACTCACCAATACCAATTACCAATTAAGAGATGTCTAAACATATTATGTGATACTTTAACTTAAAAATACATGTATAAGCAATAATGTTGGAATCCCTCCCCCTGCTGCCGTACCATGTGGGGCACAAAACAATATACAATCTGCTAATCAGCTCCGACAGCCAGTGGGGAACAGGGGCGCCTCTAGCAATTTTGGGCCCTATGAGGTTGGGCCCCCCTAGGTAGTGTTATTATTAATAAAGCAGATCTCTGGGGGCTCCTAAAGGGTGCGGGCCCTTACAATTGTCCCAACTTTCCCCTCCTGATGGGGAAGGACTGATCAGAGCAGCACTGATCATCGTTTTTTAGTCCCTGTGGAAAATGACAGATCGACAGGTGAATTGAGATTTAAAAACGAGACTCCAGAACCTCTAAAACAGTGATTCAGTAATTTATGCCGTGCAGCGTCACGTTAGTTAGGATGGGGAACAGTGCAGCGTCACGTTAGTTAGGATGGGGAACAGTGCAGCGTCACG